>JAYXIM010008893.1:0-14581 GCA_037575425.1 Anastrepha fraterculus | reverse complement strand
AGAACACAATTTCCCTAAAACACCTTAGAATTGCGGATTGTAGATGGAGAGACCAGACAAAATGCAAAATTAGCAGGACGTTATGGCCCATCTACAACCTCAAACAATCGTCAACTTTGTTACACATGACACGATGGGACGCCTGGAGACTAACGGCAGTCAGGACTGGATTTCTGTCGGAGAACAAGCAACCAAAATGGGCATATCCCTCGCAAAGCATACTGTCATAGTTGTAAACAACCGGAACAATAGACACAATCTTCCATTTCTTCTGTGAATTCCCAGCCCTAGAGAAGGACAGAATGTTAACACTTCGCAAATCGCTGTTCAGGACTCTCAAACAACTGTCTGGCTTAGACGTCAACAGCCTAATAAGGCTCCTAAACCGCACATACTGGATATAGTCTTGTTGCAAATAACTGGTAAACAAGTTGCAAACGAGGTTGTGGCAACAAAATGGTGCGAAATCGTAAGTTGGATCCCGGATGAATCACCACTCTAACTAGCCAACCAAAGTAAATATTACATTTGGGTTGATAGCTAGATATATCCCGTTTCGTTTAATAGACCCACTAAATCATAGAAGAGTATAAGTTTTAGTTAATTTAGTCGGAGCTCTAGGCATCTCATTGGGTAGTGTAAGCAATATTTTGACTGAAGTATTAGGTTTCAGAAAGCTGTGTGCCCAATGGGTGCCTCAGTCGCTAACAATGGAGTGAAAACATATTCGAGTACGACTCTCTTTGCAACATTTAGATCGTTTTCGAAAGGATCGTATCGTAAGAGTCCAGCTATAAACAAACACAAGGCAGGGGAATTACTTGTTTGTGAAGAAGAAGAGTAGGCGAAAGCAATGGAAACAATCAAACACAAGAAATTATACGCACACACACATACTTTCTGGCCACGGCGTCTTCCGCATAAAAACGAAAAAAACTGATTTTGGAAGTTTTGTGTTCATTTATGCTTTAATAATTTAGCACGCGGCACCTTGTTTGTATTAGTTTGTTTAGTTTTAATCTCACAAATCACAATATTACCAAGCCATTCACTGAACTTTCAATTCATTTACGTTTTCATCCATTGTAACGAGGTTTAATTTTTAATTATTTGGCAAACAAAAAAAAGAAATTTTGAGTAAAAGTGGAAGAAAAGTAAAGTTTGTAGAAAAAACATTTCGTTTTCAAAAAATCTTTTACTTATGAGCAACAACTTGTATTGCTATGTACAGGATCAGAATGCAACCTGACATACATACCTTAAATCAGGACATCTAAGAGCAATTTTTTGTGCGAATACGAGCTAACATCGAATAAAAGCTAACATCGGCAAACGCACTGAATCAGACTGCATGAACTTGTACAGAAGTTTAGTACATTTATTTTTTTTGCCGCTGTCCAGCTTTTGCCAGACTTAGATTATACATTTTTCGGGCAAATTTACTGAGAATGGACGAGGTATATTCTCTTTACCTCGATGAACTTCTAAGATTCATAAAACAAAAAATCTTCAACATTTGAAGAGACGTAATGCGTCCCCACCCTATCTGTCCCTCTCTATCCTCTAAATTCCCGCTCTCGGGCTTAAGTGCAATGGGCAATATCATCCAAGAGCTTGGAAAAATTTTCGGTCATCCCTAATTTCATTTCAAGTAATCAAGTTAGAAGAATAAACTTTTCAATTCTATTAATTTGCAAGAAAAACTTCACAATAAAGCGGCACATTCTGACCAGTATTCTCTTCGACCTGATTTACTACAAGCTTATAATTCCCACATTGTATTGGCCTACCCTAGTTGTAGTAAATCTTCATGGACAAAGTATATTTGATTTGATCACTACATTCATAATTTCGCAAAGCAAGCACAGTATCCACCGACCCATTTTTGGTCTTGACGGGCGTAATCAGGATCTGTCAGCGACTAAGTCAGTTAGGACTAATCTCGCTCTGGGTTTGTTTCAATTATAGCACCGGACATAATACTAGTCGCAAAGTCCACATTATTTTATTACTCAGATTCAAATTCTGTTTTCACTATCCACCTTGCGACAACCCCGCTGTCTACATCTTCTTTCAAAGCTAAACCTATCAACAGCAATAATTCAGGTTCTCAGATTCTTGTGAATACTTATTTTAGGGACAGAAAAGTGACCACATATTCCAGAAAGTGTGTTATCACTAGAGCATTGTTGTAGAACAAAGTTATAGTCCAGCATGTCTCAACTTTTTTTTACCGTGTCTCAAAATTTACAATTTTTGTTGTAATAAGTCTTTTTATTAGACGCAAAAGTGTTATAAGTCCATATCTGGTAGAAAATTGTTGTCAATATTCTATTGCAAAATTTTATGTGGATAATCTTTGTGGAATATTTTAACGCTGTGACTATTCTTATTATCTTCTCTCACCTCTTTTCTAAGAAAGGTCCAAAAAGTTATTTTTAATAGGATATTTGAGGACTAAAATGTTCTACAAAAATATTTGCCGAAAATGTTAGCGGGGGTTACCGAAAACCCAAGAGCCATCAGTATAAGTGTTTACATTTAACTGAGACAAATCCTCGGCTCAGCCAAACATATTTTCCCACTTATGCCATAAGCATAAATCTGCAAGTTTTCCAAGTTTAAGTTAGGGCATTGACTTGATTAGCCTTTGAGTGTCCTATGTCATACCAAAACCCAGCAAAAATAAATTTTTATATCAGATACCAAGCAGTGTAATTTTACGACAGTAGCAATCTTTTAAACCTCATTTGACAACTTTTTCATTTTTACATATTCATGTTTCTGGCATAAGGGAAAAGATATTTCGTCACTTTTTTGTTCTAATAAAAAAATTTAAATCTATATTGAGGTCTTTCGGCGAGTCAAATCAACAATTAAAACCATAAAAATATGCCGAGTAAGAGTTGAAAGAATACTAATTTAATTCATTAAAATAATTTCAGGAAAAGCTTTTTTTGAATAAAAAAATGAACAACTCTGTGAAACAACTGAAACCAGTCCGGACTTTGTTAATAAAGCACTTAATGAATTTGCAAAAGTTTGCTTGAAGTTTGTTTAAGGCCACTAAGTTATTTTCAACGGACGGGGCAAGGCAAGAAAACCATAGGACCTTGTGACGTCTACTACAGCTGCCATGTAAAGGAGCGCAAATTCGGGGTCGGATTTGTTATGGGAGAAAGACTTCGTCGCCAAGTACTGTCGTTCACTCCGGTGGATGAGCATCTCGCAATAATACGCATCAAAGCGCGTTTTTTTAGCATCTCGCTAATTTGCGCTCACGCCCCGACGGAAGAGAAGGACGATGCGACCAAATATTCCTTCTAAGAGCGCTTGGAACGTTCCTATGAGCGCTGTCCCCGCCACGACATAAAAATCGTACTTGGCGACTTCAACGCCAGAAACATCCGGTAACGGACAGAAGCTGATCGACTTCGCCGGGGCCCGAAGCATGGTAGTCCGCAGCACCAGATTCCAGCATAAAAAGATACACTAAGCTACCTGGCTGTCTCCTGATCGGAAAATGCGAAGCCAAATCGATTATGTTGTGATAGATGGAAGACACGCTTCCAGCGTTTTAGATGTACGTACTTTCCGAGAACCCAACATCGACTCAGATCATGACCTTGTTGCAGCCAAACTACGCACACGCCTCTGTGCAGCATACATCTAACTATGCAAAGAATGTTCGACTTCGAAAAGCTGCAATCACAACAGACAGTCAAAAGATTCGCCACTCGACTCTACCTCTTGCTCTCAGAGAGCACTGCCCAAAAAACCGGCATGCACGAGCAATGGAGCAACATTTCTCATTCTCCACGTACCGCCGCCGAAGAAGAAATCGGATTCCGGCGAGCCCGAAAAAACAGTTGGTACGACGAGGAATGTTATACTGCCTTTAGAGCCACGCTGCGATCGGGCGCAACGCGAGCCATGTGTGTATTATTATCCGACAGAAGAAACGAGAGGCCGAAATACGTGAGTGCGAGGAGCATTCTTAAATTATGAAGGGAACACTTCTCGAATCTATTAAATGGTGACAGTTGCGCATGTAACAGAGAATGTGAAGATCCCGATGCACCAATCGTTGACGACGGAATTGTCGTTCCGCTACCCGAAACCCTAAAGAACAACAAAACTGCGGGCGCCGATGGACTGCCGGCTGAGCTATTCAAACATGGCGGCGCGGAGCTGGTAAGGTGCATGAATCAGCTTCTATGCAAAATATGGTCGGATCAAAGCATGCCTGCCGATTGGAATTTAAGTGTGCTCTGCCCAACCCATAAGAAGGGCGATCCTGCAATCTGTGCCAATTACCGCGGGATTAGTCTTCTAAATATCGCCTATAAGGTTTTAGCGAGCGTACTGTGTAAAAGGCTGAAGTCCACCGCCAAGCAACTGATTTGACCTTATCAGTGTGGCTTTAGACCTGGAAAGTCTACCATCGACCGAATATTCACAATACGCCAAATCTTGGAAAAGACCCATGAAAGGAAAATCGACACACACCATCTTTTCGTCGACTTCAAAGCTGCATTCGACAGTACGTAAAGGATTGTCCTGTATGCCGCGATGTCTGAATTTCGTATCCCCGCAAAACTAATACGGCTATGCAAGATGACGTTGCTCAACACCAGCAGCGCCGTCAGAATTGTCGTGTGACTTCTTTAACCTGATGTTGGAGAGGATCGTACGAGCCGCAGAACTTAATCGCGTATTCGTTGGCGTATGCCGATGATATCGACATCATCAGCCTTAACAACCGCGCTGTTAGTTCTGCCTTCTCCGAACGGTATTAACACAGATGACAATGTCAGCCTTGAAATCCAACGTAGAATCTCTCTTGCCAACAAGTGCTACTTTGGACTAAGTAGGCAACTGAGCAGTAAAGGCCTCTCTCGACGAACAAAACTAACACTCTACAAGACTCTCATTATGCCCATCCTAACGTATGGCGCAAAAGCATGTACGATGACAACATCCGATGAAGCGACGCTTGGAGTGTTTGAGAGTAGGATTCCGCGTACGATTCTTGGACTTTTGCACGTTGGCAACGGCGAATATCACAGGCGATGGAACGGTGAGCTGTATGAGCTTCACGACGACATAGACTTAGCGCAGCTAATAAAGATCCAGCGGCTACGCTAGCTGAGTCATGTCGTCCGAATGGATACAAAAGCTCCGGCTCTGAAAATATTCGATGCGGTACCAGCTGGTGGTAGCAGAGGAAGAGGAAGACCTCCTCTGCGTTGGGAATATCAGGTGAAGAAGGACTTGGCTTCACTTGATGTGTCCAATTGGCGCCGGTTAGCACGAGAAAGAAACGACTGGCGCGCTTTGTTAAACTCGACCAAAATCGCGTAAGCGGTTATCGCGCCAATTAAGAAGAAGAGAATTTATTTTCAAAAAGGTGAGAAGAGTTAAAATATATATTTAACTTAAATGACAGGTTAAAACACATCTAGTAAGATATGCGGGATATATTTTCGTAGAAACGTTGAGTCCCTTAACTCCGACCCATGGGTTTATTTGATCCTTATTTCAAGAAACCTTTCCAAAATTAAATTTGGAAAGTCATAAGAGGATTAAAATATTATTGAAAATAATTCTTCGAATAATTCTACTAGGGGAAGTCTCTAGAAAATTAAAAGAAACAATCTGAGTGTTTTATTTCTGGGTAGCAATATTTGCTTTCAAGAAATATTAAAGATGTCAGGACTGGTTTGAGTTACCATACAATTTTCGCACATTATAATTTTAATATGCAAAACAGTCGTGGAGGCCAAATAAAATCATTAAAATTTGTTAATATTGTTAAATCTAAAAATATATGTCCATCAAGTTAGTACCCGATTGCCCCATTTACATTTTCTCAATATTCCATACTTGGTCGACCCTTAATAAAGTCCTCCGCGAACTTCTCCTCCATTGCGGCCACTGCTTCGCGACATACGAATGTTATTATAAAGTCGCAAAGTGAAAAAGTAAATAAACTCGATGAGGCTTAGAATGCTGGCGCCCAAGAACAGACCCAACGTGCCGCCAATAGTGACCACAATGTCCAAGCGTGTACGCAGCGCTTGACGATGATACCGTTCCGTGGGTCGACTAGAGAGGCTGATTGCAATGCTGCGTGTGTTAATACCTTTGGTTACTCTGAAGAAAAAAAAAACAAATTTTCAGAGTATTAATTAATAAGAAATATTGAATATTTTGCAGAGACTATATTACATACACTTACGCACATACCTTGGACTATATTCCGAAACTCTACGTATATCGTGGTCGGTACACGAAGGTAAACAATCGCATGTTTCATTATTCTCGGGCCATGGTAGCAGGCTCTTAACATCTGGTGTTGCCTTTGTCTCCTTCTCCAAGCACAAATAACCGTCGTAATCGCAATCGGGTGCATCCTTACGCGCCACCGGCATGAAATTGAACATCGTGCAATTGCAAGAGCGCATTTGTAGAGCACGAATACAATCAACAATACAGGTGCTGAAGCTATAAACACGAAAAGATGAGTGTGGCTTGACCTCCTCGGGAAAGCGGCAACCTCGATGCTCTGGTGACACTTCATGCACATCATGATCGTTAACCATTTCCAGTAGAGAAATTTGAAAGTCCGTATGTTTGCCCGGTGTAGCTATCTTCGCTGTAATACCAGCTAAATTGGCATAGGGTACATCCTCCCTGTTGAGAACAAAAACCTGTAAATAGGAAAGTTATCAAATGAAAGTTTGGAAGTATGAGGTTTGAAGTGCGAAGTTATCAAACCTCAACTGCCACGTTGCTAACCAGGCGCATAGTCGCAGCTACTTGATTGTCTTCAACTACATTCGGAAACCAATGTATGCTATCGCTGATTTAAAATAAGAAATCTTAAAATGTATACAACACAGTTATTGTATATGAGGGTCGATCACAAACGGGAAGAGTCTATATCAGAGGCATAAAGGTTTTCGTAAAGAACAAATGGGCACCTCAGAGCAGGCTGATGGTAGACATAATTAGCCTGACGTCAAAATTTTCAACAAAGCCACTGAGTATACAAAAGTACACACATAGAGTAGACTCGTAAGTCACTGCAAACCAGCAAAGCTCATCACCGACTGAACTGTCTTACTAACTTTTTCTACTAAAGAAAAGAAAAAAGAACTACTTTTTCTATTTCAAAAAGATTCCTTATAAAATGTCAGTGCAATCAACAAGAACCACTTTTAGAATGCACATATCAACAATCACTAGTACTGGAAGCGATCATAGAAAAATTATATAGAGCCAACAGACGATCATATTAACACAGATCCCCCGAATTGACTCGTTTTTCTTTGCTCCCACGAATACGCCAACAGCAGCATGGCTAAAAACGAATGCAGAAGACGTTAGACGTTGAAAAAAAAAACGGAGTGCTAATCCGAATTTACGTCGTTCAAAATTTAAAAATACTTTAAAAGAAAATACTATATTTAAAATAATACAATACTTTTCCACCAAAGGCTCAATGAACATCTTTCCCCCGGTTCCGTGCTTTATGTTACTCTTGGGATAACTCCTTCTCGCATTTTCCAGCAGGCATCAACAGCATCCGAGATGAGATGATCCTGAATTCGTTTTCTTAATATTGCTTATAAGGTTCCATCGAACGTTTTTGTATGAAAGGCTAAAACCCATCGTCAGTGCACTGATTGGGAATTTTTAACATGTCTGATATTCCTCACATTCGAAATCCTGCTAAAAGTTTTATGAGTTTTATATTTCCGGAAAGCGAGCACGACTATCTAAATATTATTGAATAATACCAAAAATGCCATCAAACTTGAAAAGTTTGAGCTCCAGAGATGGTTGATACCAAATGATCGATTAGATGTAGCGTTCAATTTAACCTATGCCTTGCGTTAAATTATTATAAAAAAAAATTTTAAGAACCCCAAAACTAAATTATTCAAGCAACAACAATACAAGAGCTTGCATTATTTGCAATTTTGCACTGAGTACGAAATTGAAAAGTTAAATGGTCTGATAATGAATAGAAATCACAGTGCAAAATCTCTCATGATGTCCAGTCTATTGAATGAATGATAAGTACATATGAACAATAAACATATCTAATGACGTGGCTTTTGGAGTGGTATTTGGGAGAAAGATTATGCGGACCTTTGGGAGTTTGTGGTGGTGAAAATTACAGATGGTGTAACGTTAATCTAAGTTAAGTTAAGTTAAGTTAAGTGAAGTTACGTTAAGTTAAGTTAAGTTAAGTTAAGTTAAGTTAAGTTAAGTTAAGTTAAGTTAAGTTAAGTTAAGTTAAGCTTAGTTAAGTTAAGTTAAGTTAAGTTAAGTTAAGTTAAGCTAAGTTAAGTTAAGCTCAGTTAAGTTAAGTTACGTTAAGTCAAGTCAAGTTAAGTAAGTTAAGTTAAGTTAAGTCAGGTCAAGTTAAGTAAGTTAAGTTAAGTTAAGTCGAGCTTCACTGGACGTAGCCTTAGACATGAATCGTATTAAGACCCAGCAGCTACTTTCAACCAGTTCTATCATGCAAATTTAAAGAAATGATCCAGCTCTAAAAGGCAAACTGCTCAGTTCCGTTGCATTGAAATATTAAGGGGAAAAACCACAAGCGACATACGCGCTTTATTAAACTCGCCCGAAATTACTTAGTGACCACTAAGTGACCAAAATCACTTAGGAGCTATTGCATCTGTCTACAAGACGAAGTGGTAATTCATTACCATTGAATTTGATAACTAAGGAAATCTACTTCGACTGGATTTTCTGTTAAAGTCAGATCTACATAAATGAGTTCAGAGAATAAGAATAAGATCAGATCAGATTTATCACTGCTGACTTGAATATATTTTTATTATTATTATGAAGTGATTGCCCCATTTGTCCCTGAAAGATTCTTAAGAGATGATTGTGCCTGTTAGATGAAGATAAGACTGCATATAAAAATTTGAGTAAGAATTATGTAGCTGAACCGTAACGACATCGGTTACTTAGACGGTCCAACGACAGTCAGGATTACGGGAACAACCCGGGTTTATATCCGGTCAGGGAATAGCACTTCACATATGAGAAATGTTATAGTAATAACAAATATTTCACATCAACAACGGTTAACTAATACTTTTTAACCTTCACTAGTGATATTGAAAGTAGCCTTGGTATACGAGGTGTGTTGAAAAAATAAGGTGAATTTTCATTTTTCTCAAAAAATATTTATTTATTCAATAGTTAATATTTTATTTGCTTCAAAGAAGTCCCTCTTAGATGGAATACACTTGTGCCAGCGTTTATTCCAATCCTCTAAGCAGTTATCGTATGCACTTTTTCTTATGTGCTTGAGCTCTCTCAGCGATTCGGTTTTTATCTCTTCAATCATCGCAAAACGCCGCCCTTTTATGGGTCTCTTCAATCTTGGGAACAGGAAAAAGTCACTGGGGGCCAAATCTGGTGAATACGATGGCTGAAGCATGATAACGGTGTAGTTTTCGGCCAAATAATCTCTCACAAGCAAAGATGAGTGAGCGGTTTTTTCGTATTACTTCAAGGTAATACTTCTTATTTACCGTACGACTTTGCAGTAAGAACTTGTGATGCCCTACGCCATGGTAATCAAAGAGAACAGTGAGGAAAACCTTGACATTTGATCGAACTTTGACCCTTTTAAGCAAATCTGGATCATCGTTGACGTCATTTAAAAATTCCTGAGCGACACTCATGCGACGTTGTCTTTGGTCAAAATTCATCAACTTTGGAACGAACTTCGCTGCCACACGCTTCATGCCCAAAATTTCCGAAAAGATTGCATGGCATGAGGCAACCGATATGCCGAAATTCCCGCAACTTCTCTAATGATTCGATCATTCTCCATAAACATTTTTTTCACTTTCTCAACATTTTTATCGGTTGTTGATGTGCTGCGACGTCCAAGGCCAGCGTCATCAATCTTCTCGACCTTCTGTGAAAAGCTTGTACCGAACGAAATTTGAAAATTCAATTTGTTTTTTGAACACACCTCGTACTAACTACATCTAACGTATAATTGGGGCACGAATCATTTTATCTCATAGAGTTTATATATTATTCATATGGCACGAAGGAAGAAAACAAATTTAATTAAATAATCCTGTGCGGTCGTATGTCTACTCTCAGCCAGCATAACAAGGAGCCATGCAATTCGGTAGTGTAAATATTTATAGAATTAATAAATCTTGTTTATTCATCATAATCTTACATGCTATGTATCAATGTAGCGGAAATTAATTCCGACCAGTACGACACACATGTCCATATGTCCACATTTAATAAGACCGCAAATGAGTAAATTTAAAAATTAATAAGGGCAGTTTTTCTAAAATTACAAAAAACAAATATAAATAACCTGTATTTTGCATGGATGCTCATTGATCGACCCTCCTACGTATAGTAAAAAACATGGTAAAAAAATTAAAATGTTTTGATTGGAATAAAAAAGCGACCATCTAATCCTTAAAGTACATCATAAATGAACCATTTCTGTAGAAATTAGTTATACCTCAGCATATCTTAATGGGTTGCGATAGATCAAAATTTCCAAATTTTGTTCAAAGAAATCTATATAATATTATAAGTTAAAAGTGTTATAAGACGATCTCTGATAAAAATATGACAGTCAATATTCTATCGTTTGAGAAAAAAATAAGCAGCGCTCGATCAATTACATACGAGTCGTAAACTCCATAGAAAGCGCTATGGAAGAAAAAGTGTGTTTAGACTTTTTTTTATTTAAATTTATAGCAACCTTTCAACAAATTATAGCACAAAGGATTTCTCCAAAATCTCAAGTCCATACTGTCAACACAATACTGCGAAGTGTTATCCTCCTATCTTGGTGATGGGGGAGTAGCTGTCTAAGTGACACAGCCCAATTAGCACGAAAGATGTCACTGTGATAAACCACTTTTAGAACCAAATCTGTTAAGAAAGTTTAGCGCGCTTCTTCCATTTTATGGTCAGTTTAATCGACTCACTGAAGCGGCTATTCGAGCTATTGTGACTAAATTTAGAACCAAATTTACATTATTGGACATCAAACCACCAACACGCTTACTGAAGAAAATATCGCAGCTGTATCGGCCAGTGTTAATGATGACCATCAATTATCGATTCCTCGCCGTTCGCAGCAATTGGGCCTCTGTTACTCAACAACGTCGGAAATTTTCCGAAAGGATTTAAGTGTGAAGCCTTTCAAAATACAGCTGGTGCAAGAATTAAAGCCGAACGACCTACCGCAACGCAGAATTTTTGGTGAATGGGCTCTTGGAAAGTTGGCCGAAGATCCACTTTTTTATCGAAAAATTGTGTTCAGCGACGAAGCTCATTTTTGGATTAATGGGTACGTAAATAAGCAGAATTGTCGATTTTGGAGTGAAGATCAACCAGAAGAATTTCAAGAGCTACCAATGTATCCAGAAAACGTTTGGTGCACAGTTTGGTGCGGTTTATGGGCTGGAGGTATCATTGGACCGTACTTCTTCAAAGATGCTGCAAGAAGCTGCGAATCGTAACGTAACTGTGAATGGTGAGCGCTTCCGTGAAATGATATCCAACTTTTTTTTGCTAAAAATGCAAGAGATTGACTTGCATGACATGTGGTTTCAGCAAGACGGTGCCACATGCCACACAGCACGAGTAAAAATGGACTTGTTGAGTGACGAGGTCGGTGAACATTTTAATTCTTGTTCGGGACCTGTCGATTGGCCACCCAGATCGTGCGATATAATGCCTTTAGACTATTTTTTGTGGGGCTATGTTAAAGCTCATGTCTATTCAGACAACCCTGCTTTAATTAACGCATGGGAAGGCAACATTAAATCATTTATATGTGAGATACCGGCCGAAACATTGGAAAGAGTATGCCAAAATTGGACTAAGCGGATGGACCATTTGAAGCGCAGTCGCGGTCAAAATTTGCCTTAAATAATCTTCAAACATTAAATTATATGGACTGTACTATCGATTTAAATAAAAATTGCATGCGTTTTTCTGAATCTTACGTGTGTTTGTTTGCAAACCTTTCCTATAGCTCTTAAAAAATCACACTTTACATCTATCGTTATACGGCCACTCCATCTTCCTGATAGGGTCTCCCAGGGTCAGTGGCTGCTTATTGTTTATTTGTTGATATTCTGGATTTGTTAAAATTGGGCCACGTTTGTTTAGTTATTTTGCAGGTATCCATGTTAGTACATTTGTCATCTGCCTGCCTGCTTTTGGAATAGCGAGAAGATCCTCCTTTTGCGCACGCCTTGGGGACAGCTTATTTCTACCACTTCGGATTCCTTATATGATGTCCTGTCTTGCCAGTTCATCAGTTTTCTTATTTCCTTCTATGGTCTTATGGTACCCAGGTACCCAGACGAAAGTGATGTATGTTGTGTGCGCTAAAGCATAAAGGGTTTCTTGCATTGACTGATGATTTTTTATTTGGTTGTAGGTGTATTTAAAGCTAACATGGATGCTTGTTGTGGATGGTTTTAATACTCCTCATCATATCTCAATGATAGGTACTTTGGTGTAAAACAGGAATAAAAAAAATGAACGCAGACGTTCCACAAGGAATCATTACGGAATCAATATTTGCGAATAACACTGCCATATTTGTAATCAATAATAAGCTACACGAAGCTGTTAACCTTATTGCTCCATGGGCTATCAAATGAAGAATAAAACTGAACAAAAGCAAGTCAGCACATAGGTACAGCGTTTTCCTTAAAAACCGCCACCTACAAGCCAGTCTTCATCGATGCGTTGATATTCCCATATATTATAGGACATATGCATTCATCTGAACGAACTGTACACGGCAATTGTCTTGAGCAGCGAAAAGTAATGTAAAGTGGTCTCTGACTTCAAACTGCAGGGATCATTTTTTTGCACGTGTTCATGCTTGTAGTCACAGGAGATCTGTTTCAAAATGACTTCTTTGGGCGAAGCATCTGGGCATCTGTAGGGCGTCCAACAAATTCCTTCGATAGAACACCTCCTCTGTGAATGTTCTGTACTTCAAATAGCCGTGTTGGAGGTTATTTCTTTGAAGACCTGGGAAATTTGCAAAATATCACACTGGAGGGACTAGTTACCTTCCTAAATAGATCTTAGTTAGGGGATGTAAATAAAATGCAGAATGCCTTGTCTTACACAAACAACGTGGCTAACATAAACTCTACTAACCTACCGAAGACACAAAAAAAGTCAGTAGATATATGTGTTTACTCGTAGTTGGCAGAAATACCCGTCTGAATTGGACTTTTTAGACTTTTCTTAAAAAATGTATCACATTGAGCCAAAAAAAGAAAATCTGAAGTATTAAAATGGTCAACAAAAAATTATTTCTAATTTTCTAATATAAATCGCGCTATAACACTTTTTACTTGTCATACAAACGCCAAAAACTTGAGACGTGCTGCAGTATAACTTAGTTCTACAAACCTTGCGTACTCATGATGTACTTTCAGGCCACATATCTGCTACAAAAATGCTGTTGAACAGTGCAATTATTCCACTTACGGTTGATTATTTTGTAACGAATTCAGTAGAAAGCAGTAGCCATAAGGTGTCTGAAGTGGCAGAAAGTAATGGCAGCAGTTGAAAGCCTTGCCGCCCATCGAACATTCCGCTAATACGGTTGTGCAATTCTGATGAAGCTTAATAAGAATTGATTAATGAAGGTGGATTCCTATTTACAGTTTCAGTTAGAGTTGTTGAGTTATACAACATACCATTCTTATAAGTTCTCGATAGGCCGTATGTGGACACTCAGTATCACTGCCCTCCTTATCGAAGCAATGCGCCTTTGCATTGCCCGAGTTGTACTCATGCGGAAATAGTAGTTTCAATACAAATATTTCAATGTCATATTCATAGTCATCAGGCCAGCTGCACGAAAGGAGATGACCAAAGTATATAGAAAAAGTTTGGTTAGTTGAGGTGGAAAATTACTCAGGTAGGGCAAATACGCGGAAGGATTATGTATAAGCAACCATGAAGTGGAAATAACTTATAAATACAATTTATGTTAATATAACATGTTATTTAGTATGTGAAATATAATATGTTATTTAGTAATAAAAAATATTTAAAAAGGAATCTTAAGAGAAAAAAATCATTCATATTTAAAAACGTTGTAAAACACATACTCGTACAATCTGGGGAAAAACTCTAAGCACTAGGAATGCCAATTTTTAATATCCCTAGATCTTCGGGATCCCATTACTAAAGTTTCAGGATCCCCATATTAGTTTCTATTCTAGCTAATTTAATTAAAAAAGCTCTGTAAGTATGATTTGAGAACAAATCAAATTCAGCCTACCATAAAATTATTTAAAATATATTTAAAATATACCCTTTAATTTGAAGTGAAAGTTATTTCAATAGTAAGAAAGCAAAGTGGCAGGTCAAAGGGGCACAAAATTAATAATTATAATAAATCTAATTTTTACAAATGACGTCGTCAGTCAATCATAACTGATAGTAGACAGCTGCAGTATACAAACAGTCAAGCAATGAAGCGCTTAATGATCAAAATATAGATTTCCAG
>JAYXIM010008892.1:0-14639 GCA_037575425.1 Anastrepha fraterculus | reverse complement strand
CCAAGTGTAAGTTTATTTGGGATTTATAGTTTGTTTTGACACGAATAGCGTCCATCGAGTGGGTTTGTTGCACCATACAAGACTTTGGCGCATAATCATAGTCGTGTGCTAAATACAGGCTTAATAAAACTGGGCCTAAGTATTTACAACTGGGTTTATTTTCTTTACTACCCAAGTTAATTTAGTACTATGCTTTTTTAAGAACCAGCTTTGACACAAATCGGTTATACTATGTATAAAAAAAAATTATTATTATTCTAATGTTGTCGGGAAAATTAAAAGTTTTAAATTTACATTTGTTTGGAGAAAAAGTAAAGTTAATATTTAATAATACACCTGTGTTCATAATAATAGCAGCGCAACATATTGTAAAGTTTGGACTATTCATTTACTTTTTATTTAAGGGATCCCGGTGGTCTACAGCTCGAAAATGTAGGGTATTTTTAGGAATTTTTTTACAATAAAAAATTTAAAAACGATATTTAAATTTTTTTAGCTTTTTATTTAAGTTTTTTTTGACATACAAAAATTAAAATTTTAATAATTTAAAAAATGGCGTTGAAGTTCACCCTCCCGAAAAATCCATTTTGGCTTTTCGATTTATCTGAAACACAAAAACCAAAAAATTATTAATCAGTATGACTAAAAAAAAAAAAATTGACAAAATGGCGCGGTTTTGAATTTGACACTCTAAAAATCGGGGGTTTTCTTCAGTTTTTTAATAAAAAAAACGAAATAATTGAAATAATAATATGATTCTAGTACGGGCGATAGATATTAGTGTTGTGAAGAACACATTAAAATTTCAGATGATTCGGTTGAATAGTGTGTTTTTTTTTGACAACACCAGACCGAAAAAAATCGTTTCGGGATAAATGAGTTTAAAGTTTGAGGTACGGAGCGCGCGGACCGCTTGCTACCTAGTTAATGGGCTGTAGACGCTATAATATTTGGAATTTCCGCCTGATATTCTTAAGATACTATACTTTCGAAATATTGAAAAAACAAAAAAAATCTATTTTTTGAAATTTCTAATTTTTTATGAATAATTTTTGCAAATTACGTCGTACGCCAATCATTTAAGATTTGACACTTGGGAAGCAGACAGCTGACGTATATAAACATACAAAAAAACGGAGCACATAAAGGTCAGAATAAAATTTCAATCACTCAAAACCATTTTTTTGTTCTAATTAGTAAGAAACACCGCAGGAAAATAACATTGGATGATTAATTTTGCGCCACCTAGTATTGCAGCATACCTTTGAATTTATTCATAGGCCGTCCAAAACAAAAGATTTCCATTACACAAAAATATTATTTTTATTTTGAAAAAGATATTCCAAAATAAAATTGGATGATTAAATTGCGCCACCTTGTACATTAACATACCCCTCATAATAGTAGCAGCGCAACATTTTCTAATAATTTGCTTTTTTTTTATTTTTTGTTTTATAAAAATATATAAATTTTGTTATAGAAAAAAATGTTTCACTCATTGCAATCGATTAAAAATAAATAACTAAGCAAAATAATGTCTCATAAATACTAATTAAATGAAAATAAAAAAATGTCGGTTAAGATATGGGGTGGAATGTTCGTTGCTGGTATTGGAAATCTGTACTTCATTACGGCAATATGGACCACAAACAATACCTAACAATTAAGAAAGAAAATTTGGTCCAAAGTTCTGAAAAGTTAGGAATTAAGGACAATTTCCAGTACTATCAAGACAACGATTCCAAGCATAAGGCACCTGATGCCCGTCTATGGCTTATGCACAATTGCCCTAAAGTACTGAAAACACCTCCATAATCTCCAGACATCAATGTAATTGAACATCTGTGGGCTCATTTTGAAAACCAAATGAAAAAGCATGTTATTAGAGGCAAGAAAGACCTAGAAGATGATGTTAAAGAAGCCTGGGGGAAAATAGATTCTGCAAGAAGTTGATCGAGTCAATGCCAAGAAGACTGAATGCTGTGAGACAAAATAAAGGCTTGCCGACTAAATATTTATTATATGGGGTTTTCTTAAATAGTATTTGCCCAACTCTACTTTGTATAAATGTCCGAGTTCTTTTTTGTCATGCCTTTTGTTAAGTTTTTATGTTTGTATTTTCTATGTCCGAATGCGTTGAAGTTTGCTTATGTTTTTTTTTGTTTTGAAAAATACGCTTGAAGCACGAAAATAAATGTGACCTATAAACGATTTAGATTTGCATTTTAATATATATGTTTTTATTTAAAACCATATTACTTGGGTGCCCGAGCTCTTTATTGAACCACTGTAAGTCTACAGCGCATATTTTTGTTTGCTTCTTTTGGTTTTTGTTTACAAGGGAGAAGCTTTGAAAGCTTTTACCTCACCAGTGTTACACTTTAACCCGAACTATGCCCGCTAACGTCAAAATACCGATCAGTTAGTCTTCAAATGTAGTCTATCAAAAGTTGCAAGTAAATACTTTAATATTTCCTCAGTTTTCTTCATTTCAGAAGGAAACCACCCTAGTAGGGCCTGTCTGCGTCGACTTAAAAGCCCAGTTCTTTGCCTAGTATCATCTGTTTAGCTGCCACTGTTGCTTATCGCGATTGTTAACGAAATTTCATCCAATACATACTTTGAAGACATCATGATGTCGACTAGGTTTTCTGGTATTATCGGTTCTTCTGATAGTGCGACTAAATCACGTTTGCTATTCGCAAATCGCGATATCTTTTAGACCTGCATTATCCAGCTGTACACAGGTTTGGGTCTCCACATTCGTGATACAGGTTTTCTAGGGGATAATATCCACTCGAATGATTCGATTCAAGAATTATTTCACTTAACAGTAAAGGGTCCGAAACAGATAGTCCGCTTCGCTTCCGCTTATACGAAAGCTTCTCTATTGGTATCTCAGTGTGGCTGAAAATAAAAGTCGAATTTGAACTAAAATATTAAATTCTACCTATGACCTGTGATGGAATAAAATATGTTAACTAACGCGTTCGCCGAAAAGTCGTACTAGACTTTAGATTTTTTTTATAAAAGATGGCTAATCTTTGGTATTAATAGGCGGCCGCCGTAGCCGAATGGTTTGGTGCTGACGACCATTCGGAAGACGTTGGTTCGAATCTCCGTGAAACACCAAAATTAAGAAAAAAAAAAACATTTTTCTAATAGCGGTCACCTCTCGGCGGACAATGCTAAACCTCCGAGTGTATTTCTGCCATGAAAAAGCTCCTCATAAAAATATCTGCCGTTCGGAGTCGGCTTGAAACTGTAGGTCCCTCCATTTGTGGAACAACATCAAGGCGCACACCAGAAATAAGAGAAGGAACTTGGGTGTCAGTCGACACAGTAACATAGCACTTCATGTAATTCATACTTTCTTGGGAGCTTGTTAAGCGAAAATAGAATTCCAGAAATGCTTCGAGAGCTGGATCAAACGCTAGCATAAGTGCGTTACAGTTGATGGGGAGTACTTTGAGGGCGATAATATCACTTTTGAGGCAACTTCTTGATCAAGGTTGTTAACATTCGTTCTAATAATGCCAATGACACAATGTCGTCATAACATTAATTTATTTTCATTTAAATCATTTATTTTTTAATCGGGATTTTTTTTTACGATTTTGTAGTTAAACTTTTACTTGAACCACCCTGTATGCTATTTACAAAATTTTAAAGCCACCCAAATTTAATATTCCAAACATGCATTATTCACGCCAGTAATTCATGTTACTTTTTTTTCGATTGTGTACACTTTTTTTTTGGCTAAAGTCATTAAGTAATGTTGTCATTGTAAATATTTGATTTAATCAGTCAAACAATCATTAAACATTTCACTGCCACAGTGAGTCTTGTTTCTGATGTTTTAATGCCAATTTTAAGCAACCGCAAAGATGTAAGCCGATAAGCTTTAACGACTTTGAATGTATTTAAGAAAATAATAATAAATAGAAAATGTTCACCAGCAGATATTGAAGCAAATATTTACTTTTTCCTCAAGAAGTTAATAGGTATTAAATTAAATTGAGAGTTAAGACCGTTTTTCATTTGCAACATATTCGTAATACTGGAATACCCTTTATAACACTGGTTAACAAAATTTAAACTTTTTTGTCACACAAAAACTCATATCAAATTTTGAATATATTGGGGTCACCAGGCAATAATATGTTAAGGAAAAAAAATTGGCACATAAGGTATTCTTGTGATATCGAAACCTATATTTTTGTTAAAATTAGGAAAATTAATTACACTTAACGATTTTTTTTTTAATGTACAATAAAAAATGATCAATTTCGTTAATATTTCGCTTCTGGCAGGTCTCTTTTAAGTTTCCAACAATAAACCTGGACTCCATTTCCCTTGGTAGCGCTTTTTCATTAAGGAAATGTCCTGATGAAATCTCTCGCTCGTTCATCACTCACAGCACCTAAATTTGCTGGAAAGAAATCCAAGTGAGAGTCCAGCATATATATTTTTAAATATATATTACACCCTAAAGCATTATATGATATTAAAAGCTCATTTATTAATTCTTTGTAATTTCCCGCTTTATAGTATATAGTATAGTATATTTTGAACAACGTTCACAAAAATTTTCCAGGCAAGTTTTTCTTGATCATTCAAGTTTTCTTCAAAATCCTTATCTTTTAACAGTTCCCGTATTTGTGGGCTTACAAACACTCTCCCTTTAATTTTTGCTTCGCTGAGCTTGGGGAATTTTTCTTTTAGGTTAAAAAATCCACTGCCATCTTTGAGCATAGCCTTTAAAATTTTTTTTATCAAGCCGAGTTTTATATGCAACGGCGGTAAGAATATGTCATTAAGAATATGTTCACTAAAGGATCATTCTTAACATTTTTATGGCCAGGAGTAAGTGATTCACGTTTGGGCCACACTTTCTTTATGTAGCGATTTTTTCTGTCTCTACTGTCCCATTCGCAAATAAAACAGCAAAACTTTGTATAACTTAATTGTAGCCCGAGCAAAAGAGCAGTGACTTTAAAATCTCCACAAATTTTCCAAACGTGTTCACTGTAATTCATTTTTTCAAGAAGAAATATTTTCATAGGTCTCTTTCATATTAGAGCCATGAGCAATAGATTGGGCCGAAAAAAAAATTTTTTTAGGATCGAATTCTAATAGTGCGGAAAATTTGCACTGTTAGACTAATAAAGTGTGTGTCAAATTTCAGCCCAATCGAACGATATCTTCTGTCGCCAGCATAGGCCTCAAGTTTTGAAATGGTTGTCCAGAGAGAGGGCACACTTGAACGAAAAGCAAAAAATTGCGAATTGCAAAGAAAAGAAGAAGACTAGGAAGAAAGGAAAAAGGTGGGAGGTGGATGCGTATTTGTTGGTGACGATCGAACGATGACTGAGTTAAAGTGGTGTCAGGCACTTCGTACTGCTGATGAAGTTCATCAGGTTTTTAATATTAAGGCCTGCTACATCGTGGTCAGCGTTCGCTGAATGGACGCGAATCCCACCTCTCCCAGAGCTGATCGCACGCAGTCAACGAGATCCCAATCTTCTAATTTCGCGGAGAAACTACCTCACAGCTCATCTGCCTCGCGATTTCCCGCAATGTTGCCATGATCAGGTACCCAGATGAGCCTTATACCGAAAAATGCGATGCGGATGCGATCGACAGTGAAGTCAGACATTTCCCAACCAGCTTCGAGTGCATCATCATCGAGTCAAGGACTCTGATTGACGCTTGGCTGTCGGAGTAGATATTAACCTCCGTTACAGTTATTACCTAAGTAGGCTGCCAATTAGCTGCTTCTTTAATAGGCGCTACTTCTTCCATCCAACTACGAGCCATTCGTGAACAGGTTCATCAGGCCATGCCTCCAAATGTTGCATCCCGCCCATTTTTTCCTTGAGGGAATGTGAGTGTTCCGCTTGGACTAAACAAGGGTGTACATTGATCAGTTGCAAAAGGGATGAACCCAAAATTTCTAAGTGTTCGTAATTGAGCCCGAGCGTCCAAGCTTTGCCTGCAACGTATACTACTGTGGGCAAAAAGTAAGGTGAATTTGGTTGTAAAATGAAAAATCTTCATTTATTCTTGTAAATCAATTTCATCCCCTTCAAAATAATCCCCTCTCGATGAAATACACTTATGCCAACGATTTTTCCAATCCCCGAAACATGCCAAATAGTCCATTTCCGGTATAGCCATCAGCACCTTTTTCGATTCAGCTTTTATCTCCTCAATTGACTCGAAACGCGTTCCCCGGAGTGGTCTCTTGAGTTTTGGGAATAGCCAGAAGTCACACGGAGCCAAATCAGCCGAATATGGTGGTTGCGGAACGATATGCGTGGAATTTTTGGCGAAATGGTCACGAAGAACGAGTGCAGTGTGAGACGGTGCATTATCGTGATGCAAAAACCAAGAGTTGTTGGCCCATAATTCTTGTCTTTTTAGAGGAATTGCTTCACGTAAACGACGCATAACGCTCAAATAATATTCCTTATTAACCGTTTGGCCAGGTGGAAGGAATTCATAGTGCACCACACCACGAAAATCGAAAAAACTGTCATCATGACCTTTATTTTTGAACGACTTTCACGTGCTCTTTTTGGTCTGGCCTCGCCTTTAGCACGATATTCGCTTGATTGTTCGGTTGTTTCAGGGTTGTAAGCATAAATCCAAGTCTCATCTCCCGTAATGATGCATTTGATCTTGTCCTGATACTCTGAAAGCATTGTTTCACACATATCAACGCGACGACTTTTTTCCAAGAAATTGAGAGTTTCCTGTACCAAACGAGATTTGACTTTTCGTAGGCCCAAATGGTCTTTCAAAATGGTTTTCACATATCCTTCTAATATTCCGACCATATCAGTAAGGTCTTTAACAGTCAGCCGACGATTTTTGAGCACTAACTCCTTCACTTTATTGACGTGTTGGTCATCTGTTGACGTCGATGGTCGTCCGGAGCGCTCCAAGTCATCAACACGTTCTCGACCCTCTTTGAAGTCTTTGTACCAATTATAAACATTTTTCTGCGACATGGTCGAATCACCAAATGCCTTCTGCAAAATGCTAATCGTTTCCGCAGCCGAAATTTCATTCTCTGCTCAATCAAATCGTTTGGTAAACAGAAGCGTAAATATATTACTGATAATGACATTCACATGAAAGTTGGCCCAGATGTTATTAACAGTGCTGCCAACTCATGAAAAAAATAACTAGAGCGAAATTTTAATCCCGCGAAGTTTTACAAATAAATTCACTGTACTTTTTGCCCACAGTATTACAGGAATCACATTTAACATTGCATACAGCGCTAGAGTAGGACTCGCTTTGACAGACATCGACTTCATACAACATAATTGGCTTTATAATAGTATTATAGATCCAAACGGTAACCCATATTTTACCAATAGCACCCAAATTGCGTCCATACAAGGTGACTGTTGCGTTCTTTATTCTCTGCTTAATGTTGGGCTTTCTCCTTGGCCACATAAATATTCCACCTTGTCCGAGAGCACCAACGGAGTGCACCCTATTGAAGGGAGAAGAGTTTTGGGTGTTTTATATTTCCTTGTACATAAGATGAGTTTCGTCTTGAGAGAATTCAGTGATAGGCCACAGTCCGTCGCCCAACTAACAACTACGCTTAGATATGCCTGCATCAAATCCTACAGAGTGACCACAAACTTCATTCTAACAATTAGTCCACGTCATTCGTGTGAGCAATCACCCTACATCCCCTTTTCAGCAGCTCCTTCAGCAAGTCATTGACAAATTAAAAAAAAAGAACAAGAAAACTACTCCACTTATTACTTATTATCACGTCACTCAAGAATTCTAAAATTCCCAAAATATCTTTCTAAGAAGCTTGAATATGTAACTGACAGTCGGTTTTTTAATTTTTTACTTATGCTTTCTAAAATTTTTAATTATTCTTAAACCCGTAATTTCACAATTTTTTATGAAATTGAAATATATATGTACATGCATACATATTTGTCCAATTAACTGCTTTGATTTGCTAACTACAGTAGGGTTTTCCGCTTAGCTACATTTACACAAACACACCCTGCAAGAAAAATTGAACCAAGCTAATGAGGTTTTGGTTTATGTTGGTACATTTACGATAACTTGGAACACATTTGCTATTCATTTGCTATATTTCGATCACACAATTGCTCTTCTCGTATATTATGACCATAATCTCGTGATTTTTGAAAGTACCACTTTGAAATTTTTGTAAAGTAATTCAAGTTAATTTCAGTTAATGTAAAATAAAATGACAAATTTAAGTATTCAATTTCAATGGGTGCCAGGGCATAATGGCATGCCAAGGATTTGTAAGGCATTAGCGAGATAGGGCACTACCATTTGCCTCCCTCTTGATATGGAGATTATAGGTATACCCCGCTCAACCTACAAACTGCGTGGGGCATGCGGCATTGTCACTTCAGCTAACACGGGATGGATTGATAGTCAGACATGCAATGCTACGAAAAGAATTTGACCAGAAAGGGACGTCAGGTGGTCAAAGGCGCTATTTAATCGATCAAGGAAAAACGTCTCTATGTTAGTTGCTTTGATCACAAGCCACTGTCTCCTACGTCGACATGCTCAAAGATTGAACGCACCTCATTTCGACTATTGTAGAAGCTGCAAAAATGAGGGGAGGAAGACTAGGTCAGACAACTTATCTGTTACTGTCTAGTGGCTCGTCATTCTTGAATGATACTGATGACTTTACCGATATATGTAAGTATCTGCGAGGTCAATGGGTTTGTACTTAAAACAAAATAGTTTAACGAGGAGTTGCAGATAAACTGCTACTGTGGTATAACAATGCATCGACAACGATCTAAATGAGTTGGCTTAAAGACCGACTGCGACTTCTACCTACAACCTTTGAGGGCATCACGAGATATTTGGAAGTTTTTTTTGATCTATGAACCAAATCTAAATTCGCCACTCGAATTGATGTTCAACTTCGTTATGTTTAGATCAGGCCTTTAGTAGCTGAGAGTGTGGTAGGGCAGGACATTGACCTTCTCATTTTCGTCTATGTCCTTGTGTTAGCCTCCTCTGTTAGTGCAAAATGCATCTGCATATTGCCGTTGTACTCAAGGCCAAGAGATAGAATTTAAAGGATATGAAGGAACAGATTTTTTGATGAATCTTGGCAGTTTATTGAGGGAAAGAAAATGGAGCTCGTCGATTCTCAATACATCCAACTCAAGAATGCACCATCTAAGTCTTGCGAAAACCGGCAAAGAAAATGCATCCTCCAAACAAGATGTACATCGGGGATCATCGATACTGCCTATGGCGACTATATGCCGTTCTCATTGTTGAATTACAGGTACCAGTGCTGCACCAATGGTTTTCAAGAGATTTATTACTGAAGGCCTTGCTGTAACAAACTGTCCGGCTATACTTTTTCCTAAAATTGGCTCCAGTCCATTTGGACACTCCAGGGAACCGCAGTTTGCCAATTCAGCTGCGAGCTGGCTGCTCGTTGCCTTGGCCATTGCCATATCCCGGCACCCAAATAAGTTTGAGCTCGTTCCACTTTGCAATAGAGTTAAGTATCAACTTACACTTCGGAACAGTTTTTGAAAAGTGCGAGCGGTTTTTAAGGCCTTTGGAGTAGCTTTCCATGTCAATGCATTTCCTGTTTTATGTCTTCGTCATCTTTCGCCAATTATCCAGCCTGTTACTTTAAGTAATGGCGCTTATACCATTCATTTGGTGTTTGGCCAAGCTCCTCCTTCGGTTTGTGGTGTGCGTCTTCATGTTTTTCCACAAATGGGACCTACAATTTTACGCAGCCTCCGAACGGGAGACGGTTTTTTATGAGGAGGCTTTTCATGGCATAAATACACTTGGAGGTGTGCCATTGCCGGGTGAGGGGCAATCACTATTAAAAAAAAAATGTTCTATAATATGGTGTTTCATGTCCGTAGATTCGAGCCTGTGCTTTTCTGAATGATAGCCACGCTCCAACCAATTTGGCTATGGTGGCCGAGAGCAAAAAGCAACTGAAGTTACTGTCCAAATGCCATCGCGCTCCGGGATCATTTTTAGTCTTGGAGCTGTCGGTGTAGAAAGCTCTTAGCGAGCTTCCCAAGATATTACCTGAAACTCTCCACTGTTCCCTGGTAGGAAAACTAACGACATACTTGCCTCTAAGAGAGATTCCATGTATCAGTTTGTCGTTAGCAGTACTCTGGTAACCTTTAAATAACTCTCTGTGTGCGGAATCTCGATCGTCTGGTCAAAATCCATAAGAATTAAAGTTGGGTTACCGTTTGACTTATTTTTTTAAGGAATAAAACTTAACTTTAGCACTACTTCGAAAATATTGAATAAGTGATGTAAAGCGTATCAGTTCCCATTTAGTATTGGTTCTGAATTTTAGAAGAAGAAATGCAGCGAGACGTAAATCCACTCTTTTGAAGCATCGTAGTATGGAATGCCCCTTTTTCCTCTATAGAAAAGATAATAAATAAAGTCGTGGTTCCATCTTAACTACAGTCGGTTTAGCTCTGAACTGTTCTGGATTTTGCTGCAGGGGCTTGTGAGCTTCAAAATACGTATCTGCGAATTTAACGAAGCAAAAAAACATTGGCAAACGTTTGCGGCAAAGGATGAGCCGTGTTTAATGTGTCAGCAATGAATGAATAACGATCGATGATCGATTGATGACTACGAAATAAGTGGAGTCAAATGAAAGACAATGTGGGGTATCATTCCGGTATGAACAATACCAATAATTAAGTGAAATAAAAAGTATATTGCAAAATTACTTTAAAGAAGAAAACCAAAAAAAAGACCTCGATTAAAAATAAATACTAGCAAAGTCACTCAAACGTTTGAAATAAGGAAATTGAGAACTGCAAGAAGTACATACAAGACGCTTACTTGTATTGCTATCTATTTTCAGAAATGATTACTTCAGCAGACATTTTTGGTTTTCCCTTTTTGGGTAGCATTTTTCTTCTGTTTGTGTGCACCTGAAATTCTGTAGAACATCATTAGTGCGTTTAGGAACAAATCTTCCTCTATAAAAACCAATCACATTCGGCTATTTGGCAACAATTTCACATCTGGTTTTCAATAGTGAAGTCTTTGAAGTATCAGCGCCATGAAGGTGAGTTCTGGATAAAACAAATTTGAAACCTCCTCAAAATAAGGATTGACTTAGATACGTTTTGCATTCACCCAGGTTTTCGTCTGTATATTTGCGTATTTGGCGGTCGCCAGTGCAGGAGGAGGTGGTTATATACCACACGGTGGTGGTGGTGGTGGTTATGGCGGCTACGGTGGCAGTAGCTCTGCTGGATCTTCTAGTTATGCCAGTTCTGGTGGACTAACGCATTCAGCCGGGGGCGGTGGTGGTTATAGTGGCGATGCTGGTTACGGTGGCGGCAGACAGTATGTTGGTGGTTTTGGAAAAGGAGGTGGTGGAGGCGGTGGTGTTTCCCATGTCTATCGCAAAAGTGGTACTTTATTATTGAATACTGGTTCAGGATTGTCACGTGCATCGCATTCGGCAGTTGTATCCGGTGGTGCACCATCGGCGGCCTATGTCGGCGGCAGTATTAGTTTAGGCCGTGGCCTCGGCAGCAGTGGTTGGAAAAGTGGTGGTTCATCAATCGGTGCTGGCGGATATGGTGGCGGCAGGGGTAGTGGCTTTGGTGGCGGATATGGCGGCGGGCGAAAAGTTGGTTTGTATGGCGGTGGTATTGGCGGCGGTACCTCGTATGGCAGTGGTGGAGGCGGTGCTGCTTTTGGCGTCCCTCAAGGCGGTTATGGTAGTGGTGGTTCTTCATATGGTGGTGGCGCAAGTGCCGTTGCCAGCGCTAGTGCCAGCTCTTCTGCTAACTCATATGGCTCGTCAGGTGCTGGTCTCTACGGCGGTGGTTCAAGTGGATATGGTGGTGCTGCAGGATTGGGAGGCTATGGCGGCTCCAGTGGAAGTGGAGGATATGGTGGTTACGGAGGATCGCATGGAGGTTTGGGAGGCTACGGTGGATCCAGTGGAAGTGGTGGATATGGTGGATATGCTGCGGGTAGTGCTTCGGCTAGTAGCAGTTCTGGCGGTTGGTGGAAAGATTGAAGGCAACTCGGCCGTGATATATGAGAAAAGATTTAAAAAATGTGAAAGTTCATAAGTTTACGAAATAAAAGTTTGCAATGTTGATAATTTTGTCAAAAGAATCAACGAATATTTTACAAATAATACTTTCACAATCTGGCAGAGTGATAGTGCTTTATTTTGGTAGCTGCTTTACAATGTGGCCAAGTTTTAGGCCTCTTTTCTTCTTTCCGAAAGGAATCTCGGGGTATGATTTTCAACTTTTTTAATTCTACTGCTGATGAAGGCAAGACAAAAATAATGATATTTACTGAGAGTTGTACAGAGTGCTCCAACGCTACTTCGCAAGATGAAAAGAGAGAGAGAGAGAGAGAGAGAGGGAGAGAAGCATTCCAAAGTGTGCGGATCTTGATATATGGGCTGGTAGTGAAATTTTGAGAGCAATTCTACAGCTAGCAAGAACAAAGTTTTTAGTTGGAATTATAGCTCTCAAATATGAAAATAGCGACTTTGGGAACTCTTGTTCTCATCAAGGATATCTAATCTACCCTTCTGATCAGGATACTACATTGGGAGAAAGGCAAAGGGAGAGGCGCCGTGTCTCTGAGTTACAAAGATTAAGTAGGAAAGGATTGGATGTCATTTGGTAATTTCTATGATGTAAATTTACCTAAAAAGGAAAACTAGTTCTAAATGCGCTCGTTCATTCGTGAATGGGAAGCATTAGGTGGCGATATGCTTGAGATGTTATGGTATGTTTTTCATCCTAAAAATGTTCACCAAGACGAAATGATTTTTTATTTGGTACAAAAATGGAACAATCCTGTTGAACCAAAATGCGTGCCTTCGGCAGAGAATATTGAAGCAGTGAATGGTTGTTCTTTGCCACATTTACTATACAAGGTGAATTCCAAAATAATCAAGACTGGTCTGAAATAGAAACGACAGGAGCTTTGTTCTGATAACCTCGAGTTTATTTATTCCAAATAGTCCCCTCTTGTCTCGATGCACTGTTTTGCGCGATCTAAAAGCTTTTCGAAAGAGTGTTTCAAGTCATTGACCGGAATGCCCTTCATGATATCGGTACAAACCTTTTGGATGGCCTCTACGGACAAGGAGCCATATCAGGCGAATACGGTGAGTGAGTGATGGTTAAAATGTGATTTCTAGTAAAAAAATCAGTCACAAGAGGTAATTGATGAATTATCACGCAAGCTTCGCGGTATTCAGGGCAAATTCGACGAATCCGGTGCAACAAACTATAAGATAGAAAATTGCTTTGACCGTTTGGCCCATTGGCACGAACTCCTTGTAGGCAATTCCCTTGGAATCGTAAAAACAAATGAGCATCGACTTGATTTTTGACTTCTTCAAACGCGATTTTTTGGGTGGTGGCTCGTCTGGGGCCTTCCATTCGGCACTTTGCCACTTAGTTTCAGGTTCATGTTGGAAACATCACGTTTCATGGCCAGTTAAAATGTTGTAAAGGAAGCTCTCGTCTTTTCTCGCCTCTTTAATAAGGTCTTTAGAATGTTGAATTCTGAGCAATATTTGGTCCTCAGTTAACTAAATTTTATCATAGCAAAAAATAGCATCAACTTCCATTTCTTTCCACAAAAAGTTTAAAGCTCAACTTTCGTGCTTGTGAGATTTACCGGTAAGCGCCGCTGCAGTCGGCGGTTAAATTAAAGCTTATTTTTCCTGCTTTTTTCACTAAGTTCCACTAGTCCAAAGCTTATTAAACTAAAATGCTTTTGTTTATATCAACACTAACAACTACAAATTAATGCACGTACTTATATACATACATACGCGTGTATGTATCAGGAATTGCTGGCTATCCAAAGCATTAACTTCAATACTGGTTTTGCCTACTTGCAAATGTAGCTCCATCATTCTCATTCATACGTATGCACGCAAGTCTTTAAGGGTCGGCGAAGTTCAATGCCACAAAGTGAAGACGAAAGTTGTAAATTTTACAACCAAGCGTAGCTGGCCATGAGTAATGTCAATGCGATTAGCGTGCGACAGGCGTTGAATGCATCAGGCATTACAATACTTGGGAAATGCTGCGTGGATATACCGAAGCGATGAAGTTGCCTATGCGCATTTAATTTAAAAACTTTAGTATATTTTTTTGTAAGATTGTAACTTGATGCAGATCGAGTATTTTTGAAGTATTTAAACAACATTCGAAAACCTTTCGATCAGCTGTTAAGTGGGAAAGAGAAAATCGCTTACTTATTGATCAAGTTTTGAAGATTATACTCATGTTAGTGTATAGGTCAATTTACAATGTGTGCAGGTGAAACTTTTTAGTTGAAAAGGTAGTTTTTGTTTTATTTATGTAAGACAAAAAAACATTAATACATATAAACTTATTTACATGTATGGGAAAATCAATGCTTTTGCACAATTTGTTGACGTTTTCTAATGTTTTTACACCCCCGCCTTTGGTGCCCAAAGGTAATATGATTTTGCGCTACAGCAACAATTTTCTCAACAGCACGTCCAGATTTTGGTCTACCAGCTTTTCATTACCATTCTAAAAGCAAATTTTACACGG
>JAYXIM010008890.1:0-14673 GCA_037575425.1 Anastrepha fraterculus | reverse complement strand
ACCATGCGCAACTGGCTGGAGTATCAATCTCGAAGAACAATTTTGACTACGCTAATAGTGAATGCGAAATTCCCGACACTTTTTGAACAGAAGTTACATGGACATAGTTCGCAGCTATAGAGGGAGCAAAAACTAGAAAACTTTTCCGAAACTCTGCAAAAGACTTCTGTGTGAAGCATTAAGAAAATCAACACATTTTCAAAATTTCAGGGGTTGTTGCATTTACTCCTCCTCATCCGCATGCATTTCATCGCCTTTGCGCTAAACTTTGGCAATTCAGCCAATTCGTTCGAATGTGACGGTTGCAATGGCAATGCCAATAGTTATACGAGTAGTGATGCATTTGTTGTTGTGCTTTAAAGGTGGTTTGTTGATGGGCCGTTAGTAACGCCGAAATTACTTTGTTCGCGGCGACCAAAACTAAGTCATAAGCAGGTATGGAAAATGACGGCTAGCTGATAATGTGCCGCACTTATGCTATGAGCAGGGGTTGCAGAAAAAAAAAAAACAAATAATAGTGGAAACCCCTGCAATTCGTATACGCTTGACTTCTTTAAGGTGCTACTGCTTGCTTGACGTAAACGAGTTTAGAAACTTTCACACAATCACCAACTTTTATTATGTCTTGGCATGAGAAGTGTTAGTTATTAAAATTCTAATACACTTCGAATGTTTGAATATATGACGCCACAAATTTTTGGGCGTACTAACTAATTTATCGAAAATCAACACGAGCGACAGTTGCACGAAAATGTCGAAAATTTTCTGGTAACTAAATTTTCGAAAGGGGAGGTGTGGCCTCTTGACACTTTGCGCTCATCGTATGCGCTTGTTTGTATGTATGTATGTATGTATGTATGTATGTAGTACACCCTTTCGCTCAATTGGTATGTATTTTGGGAATTGGTTTTTTCGTTTTGTTAAATATTAGTACGCCACCGTCGCCGCCATCGTTTGTTTTTCGGTTAAATAATGAAGTGTAAATTTTGTGGGCCATTCGTGTTTGTTACGCCTTAATTAAATGATAAAGTCAACTTCAAGTATGGATAAATTATTGCAGCAATTGATACAAATTTCGTTTATATAACAAAGTTGACTGAGATAAAGTTGAAGGGGGCGCGAAAATTCCGCGTTTCAGCAATGAAGAAATCTGAAGAAAATGCATTCTTGTTGGTTAAATTTTTTTTGTGTCCAACATAAAAAATTCAATTGAAAGCTCCATAATTTGGGGGTGCTCATTGATTGAATCAACATTTTACTATGCAAAAGCTTTTGCTTAAAATTTATAACTGTAATAAAATCCTTAGATAGGAGCCATTACATGGCTTGGGACTCCGCTGTCTGCTTCCTACATTAGTTTCCCTCGTATGAGAGTATACTTTAACCCTCTGTTGGACCCATCTTTTTTTAAAAACTTCGGTTGAGCGCCAGGATCTGGCCTTTTTTTCGTCCTGTTCGAAGATCCATAGAAAATTAAATTTTAGGAAGCTACCTGGAAGCTCAAGTCGTTACCTATAATAGAAATATGTTGAACTCGATTCAGAAATACAATATGTTAAAAATGAAAAAAGCAGTCCGTCCAGACCCGGGTGCCCAACGAGGTTTAACATAAGAACAAAAGCAGGCTTCAACAGCTTCTTCAGGTGTTGAAAACCGTTGACCTCGCATTATCATTAGGTGCCAAATCAGGGTTGTTAGGCGGAGGACACATTAAGCCGAATTTTTGAGTGCTCAAAAAATCTCTTGTGTGAGCCGATAAGTGAGAGCTTGCATTGTTTGGTGAAGGATGACTCGTATCTGGGGATTGGCTTTCTTTATGTTTCCAAAAGCTTCCTGCAACAAATGGTTGCGCACCACTCAGAATTGAGTATTTTAATTTCTTTAGTGTTACAGTTCAACATGACCAGATTTTCCGAAAAATGGGCGACCATTTGCTTTGAGGGGCTTTTTCCGCAAACAACTTTTGTTCGATTAAGCTCGTCTTAGAACACCCATATGAACTATTGCTGTTTTGTTTCCGCCTCAAATGCATAGATCTAAGATTGGATATATGTTATGATGTCATAGACGTACCTTGAACCACCGCGTCAGAATTTCTTCAACATTTCTTTACACCAATCGACACATGTCCTTTTTCGGGAAATTATCAAATTATGCGATATCCAACGAGAACAAATCTTGAGAAAAAGATTCCTCCGGCATCGTTGCCGTCCGAATGAATATAAACGCTCCGGCTCTGAAAGTATTCGATGCGGTACCAGCTGGTGTTAGCAGAGGAAGAAGAAGGCCTCCCCTGCGTAGGGAAGATCAGGTGGAAAAGGAAATTACTTCACAATGCCCAAAGATACCTCTATCTATATAAAAGGCAACCTGGTACGTTTGCCTACAACTGGCAACAAACGCACGCCATCGTTTGAAACTTTCACAAAGTGGTTTTGTTACAATACACACGAGTTTTGAGTCATTACGCACGGCCCGACGAAACACAGACTCATCACAGCACATCAGCAGACAAGGAGCAGTCGAAACAGTGGTTACTGGCAGTCTTGTGGTTAATGGAAGCTGAAGAATGCTAAGGTGGATTTGTCCGCCAAGAAGGTTATGACGGCTGAGTTTGGGTTGCGCGCGGTACCACGCACTCATACCTTAAAAGAGGTAAAACAATTAAGGAGTTATGTCAAGCAATGCTATAGAATTGAATCGAAGATAATATCTATAAAACAAAACTCACAGCATATGGGAAAGAAGAGAATTCTCTATCATGAAGACAACGCACCGAGAAAGGTTCATGGGGAAGCTCGCAGTCGCGATGGGAAAATTGCATGAATTAGGCGATGACTTGGTCCAACTTTTAGCGCAATCTTCAGATTTAGTCTAGTGCTACTATTAACATACTATTTTTTGTATAGGAATAACGGCCGCTATAGCCGAATGGGTTGGCGTGTATTTACCATTCGAAAGTGCCAGAGTTTGAATCTCCGGACATGGAACACCAAATGATAGAAAAAGTTTGTTCTAACAGCGATCGCCACTCAGCAGGCAATGGCCAATCTCCGACTGTATTTCTGCCATGAAAAAGCTCCTCATAAAAAAAAACTGGCGTTTGGATTCGGCTTAGAACAGTAGGTCACTTTATTTGTTGAACAAACACTATGGTGTGTATCACAGATAGAAGAAGGAGCTCAGTCAAACACTTAATAAAGGGTGTAAGTGTCATAAATATATATATAAGTAGGTATACATTATTCGGTCATAAGAGACTTGGGACGAATCTTCGATGAAATAAGCAGCTGATTTCATAAACGGCTGAAATCATAAAATTTAAGAAAAATTTGATGGAATTTGTTAAACTAAAATGAAGTGCGTTTCTACGCAACTTAGTTTCAAATTTCCTCATTTCCTTACTTCAAATTTCAGAGACTTATTGAAACACTCACGTATGCCGTCCGTTTTTCCCATCAGTAGTTAAATTCTCGTACAATTCTTCACGCAAAACTGCAGTTTGTTGTTACAGAATCAAAAACAGAGATTGAATTTATAGTATTATTTTTTCGCAAGCCACTAGAAGAGTTAATCAGTCAAATACCTTAGCATGTTTGAGAACGTTGGAATCAATAACGGCATCGGCATCCCATCCGAAGAGAACTGCTGAACTAAAACTAGTTAACACCCCTTTGAAGCGGTTGTTAACCTAACCGATGACTTTGAATTGACGATTTTTTTACATTTATCCACACAATTGTCAAAGCCAAAGTGCAAGAAATGACACTAAAAGTGTTTTTTTTTTGTTTTGTTTTTTCCCCTCTAATTCTATTCAAAATACCGCACATATGCGTCAATTAAGAATTGTTGAATTTTACCAACTTCAATCAATCAAAAGCTCTATGGGCTTGTTTAATCAATATAAAAACAATTTCATTTCGATAGCAATAACTCCTAGTAATACAAGGATACCTGGCAAAGCAAAATGTGTCCACCAGCAAGGCTTCGCAGGCAGTGCAACCTGATACACATGCAAATGGAACTGCAATTAACACGGCGAACCCCATTCGGTGAACGCGCAAAGAACAATGACCCAAAAGACGCAAAAGCGGCAAAGTATGCGACCGCCGTGCGCACTTTCTTTCTAAGTATTTTAGGTTCGCATCGGAGAAAACGCACCCCTTTGCACTCACTTAAAAGCATAAAAGTCAACTCGTGCAGACGATATGCAATTTATTGCACACTTTGTGGCATTTCCGGTGTTTGCTGAAATATTTTTTACGATCTTTTTGATGAATATGCGTCCATAGGCGTCTACGTTGTTGAGTTTTCTATGGATTTTTTACTCACGCGAAATTAATTTGTGCACCACAAAAACAAAAATTGTTTCCATACGTACACCTGTGCTCACAATAATAACAGCGCGACATATTGCACAGTCGTGACTATTTATTTCATATTTAATTTTTTGTTTTTTATTTTTATAAAAATATAAATCATACAACGAAAGTCTTACAACACAAAATTTCAAACTTTGTGCAAACTTTTAAAAAATTTAGTAAATTTTCATACAATTTTCAAACATTTTTGTAAAAGTTTTAACAAAAATTCTATGTATGTAGTTTTGTAGTGAATTAAATTTTGGTATAATATTACTACAACAAAAGCCATACAACTCTAAATTTCAAACTTTTTAAAAATTCAAATAAGTTTCATAAAAACTTCAAACTTTTTTTCTGAAAGTTTAAAGTGGCTCAAAATTCGCTCTGATTTTTGCATTTTTGATCATTTTTTTGGTTCAGTGTGTTATGCATTTTTTTCATATAACGAAAGCTTGGAACTTTTTATGAGAAGAAAAATACTCAAAACCACCAACCAAAAAAAAATGTCAAAAATCCTGCGAGTTTTGAGCCACTTGAAATGTGTACCTCAAGTTCAAAGTTCGATTGGCTGCAAAACTGCAGACTGGAAATTTTTCAGAAGAATTTGATTCAGAAAAAATTAAAATTTTTTAAGAAAATTTCTAGATTTTTTTTAATTTTGTACAAAGTTTGAAACTTTAAATCATTGAAAACTTTAAGGTATATAGTTTTTGTTGTAGTATAAATTATAGCTTTATGAAAAAAATTAGAACAATTAAAAAAAAAAGTTAATAAGTACTCAAAACTTTGTTATATGTCGTGCTGCTTTTATTGTGACCGCCACTGTACATACTCTTAAATTTTCCTAAATATTCTGATTAAATAGTTTAAAAATTTTTTTAAATTTTGTACAACATTTTAAGCTTTAAATTATATGGTTTTTGTTGTAGTATGAAATATATTAAAATTTTTTTTTTTAAATTACATAAAAAAGAAATAAATAGTCAAAACTGTGTAGCATGTCACAGTGCTGTTATTTTAACCGCCACTGTATGTACAGCTGAATTTTTCTAAATATTCTGATTAAAATTTTTGTTGAACATCTTTTAATTTTGTTTTTTTAATTTTGCACAAAATTTGAAGCCTTTAGTTACATGGTTTTTGTTGTAGTATGAAATATAGTTTTATAAAAAAATTAAACAACTTAAAAAAAATTTTAATTAAAACTAAATTCGAAACTTTGCAGTGGTTGCGCTGCTTTTATTGTGACCATCATTGTACATACAACAATTTTTTGTAAATTCCTAAAATTGAAGTTCTAAATTTAAAAAGTTTGAAATTTTGATGAGAATTTGTTAATTTTTTTTTTTAATTTTGTACAAAATTTGGACCATTAAGTTTTTATGGTTTTTATTGTAGAATGAAACATATTTTTGTAAAAACATTAAAAAAAAATTGATGAATAGTCAAACTCTGCTTTATTATGACCGCCACTGTACATACACCTGAATTTTTCTAAAGATTTTATTAAAAATTTTGAAATTTGGTTAAAAATTGTTTGCCTTTTTTTTAGATTTCGCACAAAGTTGTAAACTTTAAGTTATATGGTTTTTGTTGTAGTATGAACTACACTTTAATAAAACATAAAATTTTTTTTTTAAATAAAATAAAAAATTATGAAGTAGTCAAAACATGTCACATACTGCCGCGCTGCGTTTATTGTGAACACAGGTGTACAAAAAAATTTGATTTGTAATTTTGATTCCCTTTAATTCTTTTATTTTGTAGGACATCGTCTGACATGGAAGGCCTATCATCGCCTGGCGGATATCCACGGTTTCTTTGATTACATGGCAAAGACATATCCTGACATTTGCTCAGTGGAAACAATCGGTTATTCGTTACAGAAACGACCGCTGAAAATTTTGAAGTGAGTGTAAAAAAATTGTAATTGAAATAATCCAATTGTGTGTTGAAATAAAAACTATTTTCGTTTCCCCATTTTTTCCACGTATAACTTTCCACACGTGTTTGCTAGTTTTTTTCATTTCCGCTTTGTAACTTTGCACTTTTTCAATTTGCAGAATCTCCAACGGTAATCCTGGCAATCCAGGCATTTGGATCGATGGTGGCATGCATGCACGCGAGTGGATTAGCCCAGCAACGGTCACATTTATTGCCAATCAATTGGTTGAAGGTTGGGATGATTTACCCGAATATATGCGCAATGTCAATTGGTAAGCCACGCAAAGTCGCTCTTATTGCCACCTCTGAACAAATAGTATTAATCAATTTTATATAATAATCCACAGGTACATACATGCTGTGGCTAATCCCGATGGCTATGAGTACACACACACCACCGATCGGCTGTGGCGCAAAAATATGCGTTCGCATGGCCGTCAATGCCCTGGTGTCGACCTGAATCGTAATTTCGGTTATAAATGGGGCGGCAAGGGTACGTCAGCAAATCCTTGTTCGCAAACATATCGCGGTAGTAAGGCCTTCTCGGAACCGGAAACATTCTACATTTCGAAATTCATTAGCAATTATCCACGTGACACCTTCCATGCGTACCTCTCATTCCACAGTTATGGTCAATACATTTTGTACCCATGGGGTTATGATTATCTTCTTACCGCCGACAAATCGGATTTGGATCGCGTCGCGCGTCAAGCGGGAACGGTGAGTTAAATAAATTAATGGAAACTTTAGTTGAACATGCAAATTTAGTAATACTATGTAAGAAGTAGAGATGAGAGATCGATGCGCGGACTCGAAAAAGGTGAGGTTAGGGGGCACAAGAAAGTGTGTCCTCCATAAATTTCTGTATTTAGTTTCATTTCGTACTCTGGTAACGTAAGTTTACCAAGCTGTTTATGTCGCTTATCCGTCAGTGCGGGGCAAGATCCCAGCACATGTTCGGCGGTTTCAGCTTCCTCCCTACAGAACTTTCAACTTCCATTAGAGTACATAGATTTCCAATTTAGTAAAATTATGACTCAATCTGCAATAGCCTGTTAGAATTCCAGTGGTGATTCTTATTTAATTCCATATAGTCTTTAAATCGGTTTAGGTTAAGGTACCTGTGATTGATTTTGATTGCGATGAATCCGGTAGATTATCCCAGTATGATCTTCTTTGTCTTTCTTCTACCTCGAAAATAGGAGAGGAGAAATTACCTTTACGTAGGCCACAAAATGGCTTTGGATCTACAAATGGGAAGGCCGCCCCATTCCTGACTTATTTATTTGCCCTTTCAGTAATCCCTATGTGCCCCCTCCCTGATTGTTCTGGCCTCAGATATGCAGCTTATCAAGACATTTGTGTATCAGTTTTGATGTAAGCTGAAGAGAATTGAGAGCTGTGATTATTGGCTGTCTGTCAATGAGGTTGGCTTTGCTTGAAAATATTGTTTTTTTTCTTCCTTAAATTAAATCTTAGGTACTTTTTTGGTTACTGTTTATAAAATTATTAAATTTGCTTCAAACGTATAATATTCTTGTTTAAAAAAATGTATTTGCTCTATGTACCTATTTGTATTCTAAATTTTGCTCATTTTTACTTATTTCCCTCAACCAGACTATCACGAAGAAAACGGGAGGCAAGTACACCATCGGCTCATCAGCAACTACTCTCTATCCAGCGGCCGGCGGCTCAGACGATTGGGCTAAGGGCTTTGTGGGCATCAAATACGCCTACACCATTGAAATGGGCGACACTGGTCGTTATGGTTTCGTGCTACCCGCCAGCTACATTGAAACTAACGCTAAAGATGGCTACACATTTGCAGAGACTGTGGCGCGCGCCGTCACACAGGGCAAATACAGTCGAAAACGTGCCTTCTAATTATGAATTAGTTTAATTCTCTAAATTAATTTAACATAATTTATTTAAATTATTAATTTATTTATTTAATATTTATTTCTTTATTTATGGACGTGTGAAGCTGCGAAAGCAATAAGAAACGGAGGCAAAATGTTAAAATAATTACACGTAACAAAACGAAGCCCATCTAAAGCCAATTTAGTTGTGTAAGACAAATGTCAATTTTAATTTATTTATATATATTTATGCGAAATATTTATTTTTTATTTATTTATTCTATTTTTAAAACTAATTTATTTGAGTATTTATGTAAAGTAATAGTAAATTTTGGCCGTTTAGTTGCATTTAAATAGACTGAAAGTTTGTTTAAAAAAAAATGAAAGCTTACAGACAATTCAAGTGAATGATAAAATAAAATGAAATTGAAAATGAAAAATAAATACCTGAGTATGCATGAAAGAAATTTCTTCACAAAAAATGTAAATGTAATGGGTTTCTATAGAAATGTATGTAGAAAAGGTTTAAGATTCACTGCATGACATTCGAGTGATTGTTTGTTCGAGCGTCTGATATATATATATATATATATATATATACATATGTATGTGTGTGTGTGGCTTTGGTTATCCACTTGCATACATCAAAGGTTAAAAAGTGAAAGAAGAAATGCCGAAAAAAGAAACTTTGCATTGACAATTTGGTTTATGTAGGTAAGTGCATGTAGATACATGAGTTGGATGTACAGAACGCGACAAATGCTACCACATTAGCATTTTGACAAGTTTTGACCATCTTTGTTTTTTGTTTTTTACTATATCTTTCTTCTTAATTCCATTACTTTTAATTAGAATTTTCAAAAAAAATGTTGGTATGCAATTTTATAGCTTATTAAATTTCAGTCTAACAAAGCGCCAGTTTGAAGCTGTTAAAAAATTCAGTTGATTTTTTATAATTTTTTCCTTCATTTTGATTACGATAAGCCTGGTAAACTACACAGGCCCACAGCATCTCAGACCCAGAAACCGGACTATATATATATTTCCGAAGGTTTATGATGCGCTGAATACAAATCTGGCCTCAGAATTGCTCAATCAGCTCTGGTTTTCGAGATATCCTAACCTAAAATTTAGAAACATGACAATTTCAAAATGCGATATCTCAGCGAAAAAAAATTACATTTGAGCAAACTCAACGCCATTTGAAAAACGAAGGCTTATATTTAAAGATGCCATCCTTTAATTTTGATGAAAGAAAACATCTGCAAGGCTACATAACCTCAAATATGGGCAAAAACGGTGTTTTTTGCACTCTTAGGTTAGGACATCTCGAAAACCAGAGCTGATAGAGCAATTCTGAGGCCAGATTTGGATTCAGCGCATCATAAATCTTCGGAAATATATAGTCTGGTTTCTGGGTCTGAATGTTGGTTAAATTTTGTCGGCCTGTGTTATCCTAGTGTGATCTTGTCTTTCTTCTACTTCTAAAATAAGAAAAGTAATTCCTATATGCCCTGGAGCCCATAGGATCCGCATCTGATTGTTCTGCAAAGTTTTCTTCTTATTCCACGCTTTTTAATACGAATTTTCAGACAAATTTTTGGTATGCAATTTTATAGTTTATTAAATTTTTGTCTAACAAAGTGCAAGTTTGAAGCTGCTGAAAAATTCCGTTGATTTTTATACTTTTTTCCTTGGCCGTGTCGCGCATTTTCCCCATTTAATAAACGCCCGACATTTTGACGCGCGGTGTATCCATTGATATAGCGATGACATGCACATGCATATGTATGTAAATATGTGTGTAGCTTTTCTGGTCACACAGTACGCCAAACCGCATGACAGAATCAACAATTGCCGGCGCTGGATGCACTTTTCCCTTACTATCTTCAAAGTCCCTATGCGCAGCCTTGACCTTGTTCCGTCATTGTTTTCTTTTCGCCTTCTTTATTATTTTCAATTCTCATTTTTCATTTTTGGCTTCTTTGTATTTCGACAAGTTAAGTTAAGTAGTTAGTAGAGCTCTGGTCTCTGACAGCACTAAATGGGCATTTTCAACATGCCCGTAAATGCTGTAGTTATCGCAGTCTCTCGCAGCGCACCACTTAAACTGTCATAAACCGAGCAGTGGCTGCTAACTGCATGCGTTCAAATAGTGTATACATACATACAAGTACATGTATGAGTGTATGTATAGTTTATCGCTCAAAAACTCATCACGTCGTTGGCAATCGATATTCTTTGAAGTGTATTTCCTTTCGCTTGCGGCAATCTCGGGAAAATATTAGCAATTGTCAAACTTTTATTGTTGCCTTAGGGCGCAATTTTATATTTTCCTGATAAAGATGAAGGCAGTGAGAGGACAATAATCAGAGTTTCTTTAAAGAAATAAAGCTAAAAACTTGTGCTGGTGGTGTTTAATAGGTAAACTTTTGTGCTCAGTTTAGTGGCCAAAGGATAAGAAGTAAAAAGAAAACTAATCTGCTCCTCCAACCTACAAAAAAAATTATCTAAAATTAGCTAGAAGAGAATATTTATTTCATAAGCAAGCTTCAACTTTTTAACTAATTTAAATTTAGCTTTAAAACTAATCTAATGAAAATTTGTGAATTTTTTGGACAATATTATCGTATTATACACCTATAAAATCATTCAAAAAATTTCCATTACTGGAATAACCTCCTCAATTCGGGTCCACAAAGGATTGCAGGATATACGGGAGAACGTAGGTTCGATTCGCCGTGCATGAAACAGCAAAATAAAAAAAAATTCTAAAGCGGTCACCTCTCGGCAGCCAATGGCAAACCTCCAAGTGTATCTCTGCCATGAAAAAGCTCCCCATAAAAATATCTGTCTTTCGGAGTCGGCTTAAAACTGTAGGTCTCTCCATTTGTGGAACAACATCAAGACGCACGCCACAAATAGGAGGAGGAGCTCGGCCAAACCCCTTACGGAAGTGTACGCGCCAGATTTTGAGGTTGAGGTTGTATGTGTAGCAGATTTTGGGGTTGAGGAATGGAATTCGAGGATTTGTTTTTTATTAGAAACAGGGAAAGTATATAAATTTTAGAGAAGTGCGAGGACCGTGCTTTACGTGGGATTCGAACCGACAACCTCTGGGATGGCAGGCTAGTGTACTTACGCTAGACTACGGAGGCCAGCATTTAGCAGATTACAACACCTGATATCCTAAGAATGCAAGATCAAGACTATGTGGTGGATATGTCAAAACTTTCAAGGCAAGCATTTTCTCTCTCTCTCTCAACTATCTCATCAATGATGTGTGAAGATAGAATGCAGCAATCGAGCCGATAAAAAAAATGTGGTTGGCGAAACTAATAAGAGACTTGGAAGTATGCAACGCTTCGAACCTGGAAGTCTTGGTTACAATTCTTTACATGAGCCGGATATATAACATTCTTGGTGGCGGCTCTGAATAGTATAAACAAGTTTAAATATTTCTGAATTTCTGAAGAGGGATATCCTAAAAATATTATTATAATTATTTATTAGAGAAATATAAAATATTGCACTAACAATTTTAACTCACTGGCCGAAAATGTTAATATCGGCGATGAAACGTATCTGAGTCGTAGAATGGTTGATAATCTGACGAACCGCTATACGCAAATCGCATTACCGAGGAACATCACGCAAACAGATTTTAAAAACTATTCAGAATTGAACTTACATAGCAATAAACGGATTTTGGATTTGGGAAATGAATGTCCATCCTTATAGGGTGTGAAATATCGAATTTATTTGACTTTATTTTGCAGCTACATTTGTACCAATATGTTTGGATTAACTAGCACATGATTCAAAAAGGTCGCCAGAGCTTCGCTAACAGTACTGTGAACGGTTAGTCGAATTTTTTATGATGCATTCCAAAATGTTTTTGTTTAAAATGGTTGCATTTTTGGCGTATACTAAAGACTGAACGCTATCTACGAACCGGTCTATGCGTGACTACAAGTAAACCAGTTCAACCTAAAGACGGCAAGTGGCTTCAGAGCAAAATTAGGAGTGTCAGGCCGCATGATCGCTGCACCCAATTGAAGAACGCTCGCTAGGGATGACTCAATCGTCAAATTTCTCATTTACGACATCGAGTATTGCGACGGTTGTATGGCATGTAGCGCTGTCTTATTGAACACCCAGCTTGGATATATCAATTTGGTTGAGCGATGGCCACAGAAAATCTGTTAACAGCGCTCTATACAGAGAATCATTGACAGTAACTCTTTTTGCTCACTTCTAAAGAAAGAAGTAAGGTCCGATGATGCCGCCATGCCATAAATCATACCAAACAGAAAATTATTGTGAATGCAATGATAATGAGCCAAACTCTTCCGGATTGTGTTCGCTTCAATAGTGATAATTTTGCTTGTTACTACAGCTGTTGGGAAAAAAATTAACCTCGTTCGAGAGTATCACTTTTTGTGTAAAATCTGGAACTCGGGCCGACATCTGAGCACTCAATTTGTGAACTCATAGTCTATAGTCGTCTGGCTTCAGTTCTACCACCAGCATAGTCTTATACAGATTTGGGCCCAATTTCAAACGCAAAATAAACCGGGTTGAATCTCTGGCGATGTCTACAGCGTCAGGCACTAGAAGTGTAACCAATTAAAAAGGCCGGAAATTTAATTTGGAAAATTACTTTTATTCAATTCAAAGTAAAAAATGTGTGAAAATAATAGAAAATTACGAACCAATTTACCGTTGGTCGATATGACCACCTTTTGCCTTGACTATGGCCTTAAACGAATCATAAGCTGTTCGAATGTGACTTGCAAGTATTTGAGAACCATTGTGTGGACGTTATGAAGTTCGGAACTTTGTGTTTTAGTCATTCTTGGCTCAATCGAGCTTTGCGAAATGTTTGTCTGTCCACGGCTTCAAATCAACTTTCAGTATACTTTCCCGATAATATTTCACATTTACCTTGACGCCAGGTTCGATGAAAACGATTGGAGAGCGCCCATCTGCGGTTACAGCGGTCCAAACCATTACCTGTGGCGAGTGCTCCCTCCAGGTGGCCAATCGATGACTCGGATTCTCGTATGAGCGGTCGGTCAAATAAACCTTTTTGTTTTGGGAGTTTACGAATTGCTCAATTTGAACATTTTTCTCGGCCAAGAGAAGCAACTCCTTCGCTCTCTCAAGTCTGACTTGTTGCTGCTTTGGTGTGAGATTATGCGCCTTTTAGATCTGGTAACGATTGACTTTGAGATCATTTTTCAGTATGCGGCGGATGCTATGGTCAGATATTTTTAGTTCTTTCGTCATTTGATTGGCGCTTCGTCGGGGATTTCGCTCAAGTCGCTTATTCGCTTTTTGAACCATTTTACGTGACGTTGCAGTCTTTTGATGAGCACCTCTATGACGTGGCGCGATGCTACCAGTATCATTGTAACGAGTAATGGTGCGATAAACAAAAACTTTATTTACTTTAAGGTGCTCGAGCTCACGAACAAACGGTGGTTGTGATTTTCCAGCCAAATATAATGCAACCACAGTATTAAGTTTTAAATTCATTACTGATTTGCTTTTTTCGCGTTTACTCTCTACAAAATATTTACGCGCGCTTGTGAACAATATTCTCGACTGTCATTTAGCCAACTAACAGACAGCTGATGCCCGTGCATCATCGGCGCGAGCGGTCTGAAGCTGGTTACACTTCGAGTGCCGGACCCTGTAATTCACCGAATCCACATTTCTGGCGCTTCTTCGACACTGGCCGCTGGAGCTGGTATATTTTCTTCACTTCGCACCTATCTGTGTTTGGTTAGTGACTTTCGACAACATTTATTTATTTATTTATATAAAATTAGCTTACAACATAAATCTTATAAGCTATTTTAAGTTAGGAGCTATAGCAGCGAGGCCTTAAGCTCGATAATTTTATATACATATGCATACTTCCATTCTTAAACTTAGTAGATACAATTTTATTTTAAATCTTATGGTAAAGATTGGTTCTTTTGAGGAATTTTGTTATTAGGGATATTGACTCAAGAGAAGGGACTGAGAGGTGTGAAATTGGGTTTGTGTTAGTGAATATTTGTTCTCTACAGGTAGCATACAGGGGGCAACTCAGTAGAAGATGAGTTACTGTGACTAAGATATCTGTGTTGCAAGTACAATATAATGGGTTTGTGTTATTCATAAGATGGCCATGTGTTATTTTCGTGTGTCCTAACCTAAGGCGTTCGAATTTTATAATGTCTAGTCAACATGTCTTTCGACAACATATTTTAATAATATCTTTACTTTCCAACGCAGAGGAGGCCTTCCCCTTCCTTTGTATAAATACAATAGAAAAATGTGTAGGCTCCACTATCGGAACCAGAACAGTGCAATCTTGTCGGATAGTCAAGCGGCTATTTAGATCCTGCTTCAGATCCAATCAGGTAAACTTGAAACTGGGAATGAAGAGTCTTAGTAAGCTAAGCGCTCTTGACATGGCCAATCAAGTTTGAATTCTCTGGGTACTCGATCAT
>JAYXIM010008889.1:0-14693 GCA_037575425.1 Anastrepha fraterculus | reverse complement strand
TCTTTTTTATTTAAAATAAATTAATATTTTTTTATTTAAAATAAATTCAAATTTTCTTTTAAATTTTGTATATAGTTTTGTTACAACTTTTTGGGAACAAATTATTTGCCATTTACCCCACCCACTGCAGATTTTTATCTTATTTTCTTTTGTTGGTGTTTGTTTGTTGTTGTCATAGCTTAGACTATGCTCAACCATCTCGTCAAATTTCATAAGGATATCCCCCTGAGTCTGACAGCGAATCGAGGAAAATACCGCGCTAGCACACCTTCTCGTATATGGTATTACGTTCGTAAATCGATAGAAATGTCGCCTTCTGCATTAGCAAGAAAGTTTTAAGATTTTTATTGTTGCGCCCATTGGCGAATGTCTTAAGAAAAAGCGATGCTCAGAATTATAAGTAGATTCCTCATACTAAAAACCCCTTTGCAACATTTTTTTTTAACGTTTATTTTCCAATTTTTTAGTAGGTAAACTACAGAAAGGTAATAGAAAAAGAAAAGTTAAAAAAGTTAATAAGAAACAATTTTTAGTTTCGTATGTTTTGCAGAATCGAAATTAATTTTGTGCTATATTTGATAAGAATTTCGCATACAAAATTCCAGTGCTGTACTTGCATAGAAAATAAAGTCAGCATCCCCCTAATGTACATATATTTATAAATATAGTGTGGGACAGCACAAAATTTAAAATTCAAATGCTTGAATTTAGTTTATATATATTTTTGATAGCCTTAATGAGTGTAAAATTTTGATGTTTTGCAAATATTATTTACGGACAAAAATCAGGGTGGAAGGCATGGAAGGTAAGTAGGCTAATTGGATCACGAACAGCAAAGCAACTAGTTTCAAACATATTAACGATGTATGCCGGTTTTATAATACCCCGGTAATATTATTATAATTAGATACACTGGAAAATTCTTATTCATCTATAATATAATAAAAAATAGTTTAAAAAAACTAAAAAACACGCTTTTATTGCTAATCGAACTAAAAAGTAGAAAATAAATTTTAATGACAAAGATACCTATAATGAAGTAATAGCAAATCGAACGATCAGTCATAGTCAACTACCTCAGAACAGAATTATAACAACAATTAAAATACAAATAGAGTAATTCAAATTAGAGTTAAAAGCGTGGGATGCTTGATATAGTAAATATTACAATCATTCTATTGGCAACTACCTATGTACAGAGGGTTATGAAAGTGAAGCAAAATGCATCCCACGCTTTTAACTCTAATTTGAATTACTCTATTTGTATCTTAATTGTTGTTATAATTCTGTTCTGAGGTAGTTGACTATGACTGATCGTTCGATTTGCTATTACTTCATTATAGGTATCTTTGTCATTAAAATTTATTTTCTACTTTTTAGTTCGATTAGCAATAAAAGCGTGTTTTTTAGTTTTTTTAAACTATTTTTTATTTTAAACTATTTTTTATTTTCTACTTTTTAGTTCGATTAGCAAAAAAGCGTGTTTTTTAGTTTCTTTAAACTATTTTTTGTTTATTATGAATGAAAATTATTGTTATCATTGCAGTCAGTGAATAAATGATTCGATATATTCGTGTTATATTTAATTCCTTTCTTATCGACTGTGAGTCTAAAGCTATGCAGTTATCGGCCGTGATAAAGAAGTAATCGGGATGAAGAACTTAATTCGTGGAGGGAGCCTGAGAAACTGATTTACAAGAATATAAAAAGATTTTTCATTTTACAACCAAATTCACCTTACTTTTTGCCCACAGGTAAAAAAAAGAAAATATTAATCCTGGCAATCCTAATAAGGATAATGGAAAACTTTTATCAAATTATTGCATTGTCATCGGTCCTTGATAGGTGTGCAAAATTTCAAGTCGATCAGATAATTAGAAGCCAGTGAAAATTAAGCTCAAAGATTCCGTTACATACATACATACATACATACATACATACATACAACCCGACCTAATAAAAGTGTGTTAAAAATGAATCGCTAAATGTGTTGGTAAGCGCTTTACTCAACAACGCGTAGACCAATGCCAACAATTCATTTTTTAAAATGTTCCTGGAAGTCCAAGGATGGTTTGTACGCCGAGAAAAATTCGAATAATTTCCGGGAAAGCCCTAAAACAACCCTTTTCTTCGTTCGTATGTGTGCGTGTTCGCGCTGGAGGATCTAATGCGTTCACACAAAAGTGATAATTTTCTTTGTTTTGTTTTAGTTTCAGAACGATTTAAGGAATGATTTCATTCACAAACAATAAATAAAAATAGTTAAGTAAATTCTAAGAATAATTATGTAGGGCTGAACAAATCCGAACATATTTTAAGAAGAACAAAAGACAAACATATTTTACAAGATCTACGGAGCAATCATAGCCCATTTGGTGGTGCAATGATTTTATTAGCAGCAGATTTTCGTCAAACATTGCCAGTGACTCCACGATCAACGCCAGCTGATGAACTCAATGCATGTTTAGAGTACTGCAATTTGTGGAAACATGTCAAGGTATTACGCTTAAGCAAGAATATGCGTGTCGAGTTGCTAAATGACCAATATGGAGACATATTCTCTAAACAACTCATTGACATTGGCAATGGCGAATTTCCTATAGACACCTTGACTGGTTGCATTAACTTTCCTCTCGATCAAAATATGAACTTATTCAAAAGGTGTTTTCAGATGTTGCTCAAAATTACAGAAACCATGATTGGTTGAGCGAACGGGCTATATTGGCTGCAAAAACTTTGCTAGCATATAGCTTTAGGTCATCTACATAAAAGAGATGGTTGATTGATAACTTTCCGGCATCACCGTATTTTAATCCATATCCATAGCCCGCTTTCCTAAGTATGTCGCTGAGGGGGTTCATACTTATTATGAACCACAGAGGGCTGAGCGAATCGCCTTGAAAAAACCCACTGCAGATGGCGATTTCATTGGTGTAGCATGAACCGGGAGAGTCTGGAAGCTTAAGTTTGGTTCTCCAATTTCGCGTTATCCTTTGTAAGAACGATGTTATTGTTTCATTGACCCCATATAACCGCAGCATAGTTATTAGCCAAGAGTGTGGGATAGAATCGTAAGCTTGTTGCCAGTCAATGTATGCTGCATACAGGTTTCAATTTTGTTTTTTCACCTGCCCCAGAACTACTTGGTCTATAATTAGCTGTTCCTTACACCCTTGTGATGCTCGCACGCATGCTTTTTGTTCTTCCGCAAGAACGCCTTGCAGTTGAACATGGTCGTATATCATGTTCGATAGGGATGATGTAAGGATCTTATAGATTACGGCTTGACAAATGATAGGATCACTCGTCTCTCCACCCTTATGGATCAAAAACGTGAAGCCTAGTGTGATAAAAAATTTCGTGCTTCTTCTGCGCCGGTGATTATTTTTGAGAATAGTTCGGCGATTTTTCCATGGGTAGATGTTAGTTTTTTGTACCAGTACGCGTGTACTTGGTCGCAGCCTGGAGCTTTCCAATTATGAAGATGTTTTGTCACCTCAATTATATTGCGTTGGCTAATTACTGTAGAGTTCTGGGCAAGAGTTGCATGCCTTGTTTCAAGCCCAGTATCCACTGGGCTGTCGCATTGTGGGTTTTTGTTTGAGACCATATTGATGACCAATACGTTGTTAACACCTCAGGTTGTATGCGTTGTGCGTTTCTCAACTCCACAGGACCTGCCTTTAGTTTTCGAAAAAATAATTTCTGGTTACTTTCGAAGTTGCAGTTATGCTTTTTGCATTCAAGAGATACGCAGTAGTTCTCTCTTCGGGTGCATAAGATTCTTAGCTTCTGTTTCAACGTGTCTAATGTGGGATTTCTTCGTTCGTTTCGAAATGAGAGTGCCTATGTATGGTTAGGTTAGGTTGGTATGGTTGCCCAAGGAATGAGCGCACTTGGACGAAGAAAGATTCGTCCTTTGTGATACCATTATGAAGGAGGTGAGGTGAAAGAGAAAGACCGATGGGATGCAGGGAGAGGGCGGGGAGAGGTGGTGCTGGGATGTTTAGGAGCGTACGGATTACGAACGAATACTATGTTTGCGTCAACCACTTTGTGCTGGTGATGAAATTCATCAGATTTTTAATGTCAGTTTCCCGCAATGTCGCTGTGATCAGGAATTCTGATGAGGCTGATGTCAAAGAATTCGGACACAGTCGAAAGTGAGGTCAAGCATTCCTTGACCAGTTCCGAGTGCACCGTCATAGACCCGAGGGTCCTTATTGCCGCTTAGCTATCGGAGTAAATATTTATAAATGGCGAGTGCTCTCGAGCCATGCTGACTGAATTTTTATTTCCAAAAATCCGAAATTAGCTAAACATCGACGCCATTCGGTTCCAACAAGACGGCGCCACTTGCCTTATACGACGCTTAACAATCAATTGATTGCAATATTCAAGCGTCAATGGAGGCCATACGGACAGATTTATTGGGAAAAGTAGTCAAAAATTGGATTGTTCGGAATATTGGAAAAATAAATACCATGAAATTATCTACCAGATTATAATAAAAGAAAAAATTCATTCCAACAATATTTGTGTTTTGTATTAGTATTTTAAATTCTCAAGCTCTTAAAAAAACTTCCAATACTCGTGCTAGACTTTTTACAAAATCATTAAAAAATTGTTTATGTGTGCCTGAAGCAATGAAAATTTTGGGTGGAATTATTTTAGATTTTTTGCAAGTCTTTTGAAAGGCTTTGAACCACGATGTATACTGTTTTCTGCTGGAATATAAACTAAGTTTTAAAAATAAATTAAAAAAAAAAAATACACTTGGAAAACATTTAAATATTGCAAACAAGGCACAGGTTATTCGTTGATACTCACTGCAAAACGGTTCGATTTTTTCATTCAAATTTGTGCCGCCCCTGCACAGCAAAAGTTATGCGTAGCATTTTTTTATTCGAAAATAAGTGAACAGATTTTTGAAGGCAAAAATTCCATAAAAACGCGGCAACAGCAATTTTCAACGCGTGCCAGGTCGCACACTCAAACAAACCAGCAAACCGAGTATACGAGTATACTCGTATATACATACATACATATATAAGTATAAGTATAAACGCGGGTAGCAAAGTAAACAGCCGCCAAGGTCCATGTGAGAATTGCAGCAATTGAAAGGCTCTTCTTTCGCTTTTTTGCGGGTGCGGAAATTTCACTACTTAAATGCTAATAAAACTAATTGAATTTAATGCACTTCATCACTTACTCTTTTCGGCCAGCGAAACAAGCAGTTAATGTGTCTGTGCGTTCAAGTGCCAAGGCATACCCCACCCGATGCAGCTGTCGATCTTTCGTTATGCGCGAATTGTGTGTGTATGTGTGTTATTCCAAATTGCAATAATGGACATACCAAACTGTTCTTGCACTTATATGTATATTTTTGCACACGATTGAACTCTTGCCTCAACTGATGCTGGGACGCTGCGTTTTCTTGTAGTCGTCCGCTTTAAATCGCGACCGGCGAGCTAATTTAATTCAACTTCACGCACAAACACTCACGCACGCATGTAGTCTTGCACAGATACAAATACCAGAATACAGCAAAAACAAACAATGCCCGCAATTGTATTAAAAAATAAAAAGCACTTAAGCGAGCAAATCGCTGTGAATTGCGCGCGTAAGAATTCAAATTGATTCACAAGAGGTTTGAACAAATAAAAGCGGCGAAGAATTCACAAAATTCAAAACAGAAATATCTGCGTATCTACAGAGCAAAAAAATGTTTTTTTTTTCAACGTCAGTACGAACGAAGACGCGCGCTACGTTTTCAGATGAATGCTAATCTCAAACTGATCGCTGTGCGCTAAGGCCGCTAGTTGATGCTGAAACGCTGCCAGCTCCTTGATCGACTACTTGACTGACTGCGCGGAAATTTCAATTTTTCCCCCATTGACGCCTTTGCAGCGAAAGGAAAAGCAAAACAAAAACAAGCGACAAGAAAAAATGAAACAAAAAAGTAGAAAACAAAAAAAAAAAAAAATAAATACGAAAAGCAAAAAGTGTGTGCACTTGTCTCACAATAGCCACCCTCGCTGATGAGTTGGAAAAACGTTCAAAAACAAAAACAAAACCAAAGACAAGCAAATCAAACGAAGAAAAATCACTCACGAGAAAAGGCAAAGAAAGTGAGCACAACAGATCTCGTCAAGTAAAATTGTGGCTTTACTGCTGTCTGCTGCCACTGTAAAGTCATACACCCACACTTACGTAGTGTAGTATAATTTTAAAACACACACACCCACGCACATATAAAATAATCGCTCATAAATATTTGCCTGCCTAGATAGGTGGTGCATATACATATAAATGTACATACATACGAGTATGTCATTAATAAATTCAAGTGACGTCTTTAAGAGGGTTGACTTGACGATGATGATGACGACTTCGAAGGCGCCTTCGCCCTACACTCGAACCGCAAACGCAGGATTTATGCCGCAGCCAACCAATGATTTTGCGCACTGACTCCTGGCGAAAAATTTAAGCTCACTGAAATAAATTGCTTGCTCAGCATTGGTACCAGTCAGGCGTATGCGAACTAGTCAGGAAGTGATCTCATTTTAACTAGTTGCACAAGGACCAAAATGGGCTTACAACCAAATTGCGCCTATTTTTAAGTTCATGTGAAAATTAGTTATTTTAAAATTTAATTTACACCATTTAAATTTTTATTCTATACAAGGGAAAAATGCTCAAGTTTTTAACAGATGTGGAAATATTTTTTTTTTGTTCATTAGTTACCAAAAAATTATTTTGTGGATAGTGTAAAATGTTTGGCAATAATTTTGAGTACTTTTAAGCAATTTTTATATTTCTTAATAAAATTTATTAAACTTATCATAATAAGTATGAGAAATTTTGATCAGTACGAGGTTCGTTTGAAAAGTACGTGCAAAAATAAAACGAGTAGGCAGTGTTATTTCTCACTAGAATTTAGCAACCACAAAGAAAAACGTATATCCTTTTTCTCTCTCGCGGAACGATAATGCCCAAAACGTTGCATGACCTTGAAATTTTACTCACCATTCTCGCTCGCCCATCGACGCCTAAAAAGTTTCACTTCAAAACTACTTAATTGTTTAGGATACAACTTTTTTGTTGTTCAGCATAGTCTCCTTTTACACGTATACACTTCGTCCAATGCTACTCTGGTTTGTTGGTCCCTTCCGAATAATAGGATTTGTCCAAAATCCTGAAAAATAACCATCCATTTCGGCAATTACCTTCTCGTTTGAATGAAATATTTTTCCCGCCAGCCATTTCTTCGTATTGTGGAGGGATCTAAGGCAGCCAAGTCTGGAGAATAAAGGGAAAGGGAAACCTCGATATGCGCCATATGGGATGTCCATTTTGAAGCTCTTTGGGCACTTTCCAGTTCTACTAAAAGAGGAAACGATAGTTGACAAGTTTAATAAACAGTTTAGTATAAACAGCGCCAATATCAATATCCCAGTCGAGAAGATCTAAGCATTCATGATTTTTTAACAGTATAAACAGAATCGTATCGCTCAGTAAATTTCGTTAGCGAAAATTTAAATCGCACTATATATATGAGATTTTGTATATACGCCAAGCCACGACGAAGTTCGTCTAAAAAGCAAAGAAGTAGTGGTGAAAGAGGAGATTTTGCCATTCTCTGAAACAGATCAGTTACAGAGGTGGTGTTCGAGTCTTTAGATTGCTTCACCGTCACGACAACAGTGCTAAAAGCTGTTTTGCTGGTAGACCCATTTTGCTGGCATGCGTCTCCATAATTCATATACCATTGATAATTAAGGAGGGAACGCTTCAACTGAATGAGGAGGTTAAATCTTTTTTATAAATTTTAAGTCTTATTTGCCCTGCTGTCCCACAAATGGGCCTACTGATTACTTTTTGCTTGCCTTTAACATTTTGCAGTTTTACAAGAACTTACCGAGACTCCCCTATTAAAAGAGGCACCAGACTCCCCCAATGCTTGGCACCAACACTATTTTTGAATATTTCCAAATTAAATTTAAATAAATTTAGTACCCAGGGCCGAACAACTAGGCAGTTCTAGAAAATTGCACCTTGCTAGTTACTCTTAGACAAGTGGGCTTCGGATCTATCCAGGGCTTGTGTGCGCAGTACTTGCAAAATTTCCAGTATACAAGAAAAAGAGATAGTGAATATTCATTTTAGGTTTACCAAGGCGTTCTCTACTTTTGATTGATTTCAGGGCTGATAAATTTTTATTTAAAAAGGTGTTCTAATCACAATGAACCAAAAAAGAAGAAAAAAAAATTCTTTAAAATAAACTAACAAACTTGTGTTAAAAAATTGCAAAAATTGCGTTGTCAAAAGTCTGCATACAGAAGTCCAATACAAAGTATAGTTCAAGTATCCACAAATTGAGCTTGACACCAACAGAAATAGGGGGCGTACGTAGACTTTTGCCCATCACTGTATATATTCGATCATGAGTGTAAGACCGATATATGAATATGGTTCCACAGTGCGGTATCCAAATTGACAAATTTACGGATCCAAAAATCTTTTTTTTTTGGTTTAAATGATTTTCTATCAAATTCTCCATTAAAATTTCCTACTTTTGCTAGTTATATAATAGAATAAATAATAAAAGAAATGAATAAAATATAGAACAATATTTATGGTTGCCAATTTCTAGCTTGTTTCTTCCTCTTCTTCTTCAGCTGAAAGTTAACCAAAATGTTACCCTCCGATCCTTAAAGCACTTTCGGATTATTTTCTTAGTCATCTAAAACAAGTTAGAATGCCTATGTCAAGGCTTTAGCGATCACTTGAGCACTCTTGATATATGGGACTCCTCTTTCGCCTTTAAGCAGACGATACTCCGGCTCCTGCATACTGCGCAAGTCGTTTCAGTTGTGTGGGAGGAGCGAAATAGTTGTGTTAATTGTGAAAAAAAACGTCTTTCTACACTACAACGCTATTCAGCCAATGCTCTGTGTGTCCATTGAGCTAAGTAAAAAGCGCAACTAGTTGTAGTTTGCAATTCGCTAGTAGAGTACTAGTTCGGAACCAAACCAATCCTGCTTCACCTTTTTGCCCAATCTTCTATGCAGTAGTGATCGCTAGTGGCATGAGTGATAAACGAACTCACTAGCAGTCTGCTAAGAATACACATACACACACGCATAAAACACCCTTTCAATTCTTGACTGTGCATCCATCTGTGTCTGCAATACACTTGACTTCACTACAAAGTACGAACATTTTATTTATGTGCTGTTATTTGCTGCTGTTGTTTTTGGTGTAGTTGTGCTGATCGTATTCGTTGTATATTTGTGCTGTTGTTGTGTCACTTGCACAGCGGGCGGGCGGGCGTGTGGCGTCTATAGCAACGAAAGGAACACACATACATACGCACATATACAGATGTGAATTGTGACTTTATGGGTAAACAACCCTGCGGGGAGTCCATTCGTACCGAAATGGTGCGCTTTGTAACTAGTTGGTTTTTATTCTCTTTTCCGTATAAGCAAGTGAAGAGTTTTACGGAGTCTTGCTCCATGCCCTATGCAAAATCTTCGCTGATAGTGAAATTGCAGCTATTAGACTTGGCCTTAAAATCAGCGCAGATAAAACGAAATATTATATAAATGTAGAAAAAAAAAGCCAACATCAGACAAATTGAATTACTCATATTCTTTTAAAATCGTGCGATCTTATGGCTACTTACGATTCAAACTAAGTAGAGACCATAGATAATAAGATGTGAAACTTTTTCATTTTGACAGAGAGCGCACCCATGAGGACGTTTCAAAACTTGGCAGCACTCACGCATTATGGGATTTTGAACAGCTGATAGGCGAAATGGCAGGCTGCCAGAAGAAACGCGCCAAAAATAACTGACGAATACAGTTCGTTTTTGCTTAATGGAGAAATGACGTGTTGAAATACTTATAATTATTTGTCTTAAAATTAATTCAATTGAAATGTAATGATTTGAATTGAAGTGAGTTTGTAGAATCCAAAGCTCGTTATATCCTTTTCGACTTCTACTTTTAATTAATATATATTTTTAATATATGTAGGTGTTTACGAGTAATATACTATTGGGCAACCGCACACTAAATACTAACCTCAATGGTGGCGTGGAAACTAAAAACTCCCAATTTTTGTTTAAAAAAATACCCAATTCATGTTTCTACCGGTGTGGCAATATTGGCAAATGTTATAAAAAATGCATATTTTCAGCGCTCTCACGAGAAAAAGAGTTTCCCATCTAGTCATCTATGGTAGAGACAACTCAACAAGCCTCACCAGGCAATTCAAGCAGCTACCAATTAGTAGGTGAAACGAGTCACTAATGAAACTTTTCGAATCGATGATACAAAATATACAATGTAAATGGGCTCTGTAAAAAACCATCATCTTATGCTACGGAACTGAGTCGTGGACGCTACTTGAAACAGATAAAGCAAAACTGCAAACCTTCCAACGAAAAATACTCAGACAATTTTTGGAGCAATCAAAGATCACGGCGAGTCGCGTACATGGTAGAACGACCAGGCGAAAATATTAAATGCCGAAAATATTAAACGTCTCATCATCGCGCAGCGAGTAAAAGTGAACGGTATGAGAGCGCAGAAGAAAATTATCAACACTAAAGCAAGAGAAAAACCGAAAACAAGATGACGACGAACAAGGGGAAGGCACCAACAAACTTGTGATAAATAAGTGGAAAGAAGTTGCAAACGAGCGACATGTTTGGAGATCCCATATGCAGTGTACCAAAGCCTACAAAGAGTTGTTGCGCTAAAAGCCGATCATCTAGGAAGTATCAATTACCGTCTGCTGCTTCAATTTTTTATGGATCAGAAATAGTATTAAATTTGACAGATGAACTCTAGTATGTCGTGCATTACTTTTCGTTAGTTGCAAGCTATTTATTGCCTCAGAATTAATGGTTATTGAGCCATGGAAGAAACGTGGCAATACGCAGTAAGTTGCCGCACCTTTACTGCTTTGCTATCGTCACTCTCTGAAAACAGATGTCCAACGCGCAATACGAGTTGTGGAGTGGTTAGAATTTGTCTAGTTCTGCACCAGATGCTTTTCTTCACTAGTTCAGGTTTTCTTCCCTACAGGGAAGTAATCGCAAACAGGCAATCACACAAACATGCATATGTAACTATGTTGTGGCGACAGGAAGTTGTGTGTGCTGGGCACAGTGTGTTTTATTGAGGCACAATTTGTAAAATTGTTGATGCTCGAACTTTGAAGAATTGTAGAATTCATGTATGTATAGGAAAGAAATTTTTAATTATCGCCTTCAAAATACCACCCATCAGGTAGGTAGGCAGGTGAAATGGTTGAAGTGCACCTGGCACTCCTCAAGTAGCACTAAAGCGCCATTTTAATACCATTATGAGACCTCCAACAGGCACATATCTACAGCCAACCAAAGCTGTTGATATAATGGAGAAGACTGATAATTGGCGCACTGCCCCAGGCTGTCGAAGAAAGGAGCTTTCAGTGACATTACTCTTCTAGCTGCCAAACCCGGACATTTACAGAAAAAATGCTCTACAGTCTCCTTCTCAGAAGGATCCCCACAGCTTCTGCAATGGGGGTTAAATGGTAACTCTAGTTTTTCCGCGTGTTAGCCGATCGTCCAGTGACCGGCAAACACAGCTACGAGGTTGGAAATTGAACGGCGAGGAGTCCAAAGAACTTTCTGAGTCCTTCGTATATCGTATTGGGGCCAAAGGGTTTTCGAAATAGCACATGAAGAAATGGAACTCCATCTTTTCTGCGATTTCCTAAGAAACTATTTGTGCAGTTCCCCTTTAACAACTGTCAAGGCCGGGTAGGAAGTCTCTGAGGCCAATTCAGTCCCCTTCCTGGCAAGCTCATCAGCAATTTCATTTCCCTCTATGTTCCTATGTCCCGTAACCCAGATCAGAGAAATGTTACATGCACACCCAAGAGTTAACTAATTTCGTTCTGCACCATGGCGTCGTCAGACTCGCAAAGACTTCTGCTTGAAAAACACTAGCAGGGTTCGGCAGTTTAGAGGAGATAGATCAATTGGCTGATTTAGAGAAAACCCCTGCTCCGACTCCCGATTCCATCTTGGAACCGTCAGTGAAGACAGAGGTGCAAGCTTCGGTGCAGATTTTCCCCTCGATTCAATTCTGCCTATTTGGAAAGATTGCTCTAGCGCAATCCTCAAACTCTAGTTTGCGGATGGAGCGATCTGTTCGAGAAACACGGTGTTAACTGCCCGAAAACGCTACCATGTCCCTTGAGAGATTGTCTCCAGAAGCCAGTCTGCTTTAGCCTGGTTGCACTTTGAGCTTTGACGGAAAAGTCGATTCAGGGCAGCACTGGGGCAAGTTTTACATGCTCCGGTGATGCCAATGCATGCAGTCCTTTGCACCTTCCCCAGCTTAGTTATATTATAGCCGTTTCGAAGAGCTTAAACCACCCATCAACTGCAACGCACTTTTACCAGCGTTGTTCCGGTTCTCGAAATATTTGTGGAACTCTATTTTTGGTAAAACCATCAGAGTTGTTTTGTATTATTCTACTACTTCCTTTCGGTTGTTAAAACGCGTTCCCGTAGTTGTTTTTTGAAAACCGTGAGCTTCGCTTTCTTTTTTGGCTGAAAATTACCTCTGCTGTTTGGTCTTGGTTTATTCGGAACTCTCCACTCACTCGCTTGATGTCTGTATTGCATTTCGTATTCATAAACCTAGGACTCGTTTCCAGTTATAATGCGTTTGATGAATGTTGGGTTGGATTTACCCTTGGAATCTCGCACCTACTGTGCCACTGTCCTGCTCTATCCATACGCTGGTTTACTATTCTGGGTGAACAATTTTTTGATGAGTTGGAAGATCTCTGTTCTACAGAAATCAGAGATATTTAAAAATTTTTGAAAAGCCCACACAACGCGAGCGTTTTTACATGAAATTCAGTTCCTTTGCAACAACACGGCACATACCCAAATCTTTAACTACTATGGCCTGAATGGATCTAGTTTTCCAGTTTCCTGATGGTTAATTTGCATTAACTTTTCTTCCACTTTATTGATTTTTTATCAGTATTCGATATCGACGGTGTGCCACTACGATAGTCATCTTCGATGGACTCACCGATCTCTTCTGAAGCATTCATGCCACTCGTTAAATTCTGTTTTCTTTAGAGTATCATTACCGAAACAGTTTCTCAACATTTCTGAGAGTTTTCGCACCATTGAACCCAGTTTCAATGTCTGGCGGACGAAAAATCAAAACAGTTGACCTAAGGTCATCAAGTTGAATATTCTGAGATTTTTGAGTCACTGATCCAATCAATCAAATTGTGATCGGCAGTTGAGATGCTTCCAGGGTTCTAACAGCTGATGCGATTAGCAGACTTAACGCGGTTTCCGGATTTTACTTTCTTCAAAGTAAGATTGGTCCTTGACTTTGTAAGACTGTAGACACGCATTATAGACTCAAACAATGTTACATGAGATGCGACCATATTTCTTGTTGTATATCAATGTGTCATACAAAGTTAATGATTCGAAGAGGATTTTCACGCTGCCGCTGCAGAAATAGGATTTCCTACAGCGCAAGCGAACGCAACATCAGCCCTGTGGTAGTGATAAAATCGGAAAAGAATTCTGTTTTTCGCAAGAAGAAGTGATAAATAGAGAGCTCGGAATGCTGATTGTAATAAAAAAATTATTATAGAAGTTGCAATTTCAAGAGATATCCAACCTATTAACACACACGGCTTTTGAAAATCCCTTAAACAAATATATTTTAATTACATTTCTAAGAAATGGAATAACATCTGACAGTGAATCTGAAAATTACAAAAGAAAGTGCAGTATAATATAACTCCGACGACTCGTGCATTGCTGAAGCAACCGCTGCCTCCCGGTCCATGACATGATCAGGCCGAGGAGCAGAGTTGTTTGAAAGCGTAACTTAAAATCGAACGGGGCAAGAAATATATACATATAACTACATATATATGATTTTTTGCAAACAAAATTTATAGAAATTTTGAAAATATTATAGACTGCCGACATCGTCATTGAAGAATATAAACTGCGCAAATGTCACAATCGATGTCCAAATACCCTATTCGGCAAAGTGCTTAATCAAAAGCGCGGCTAAGAATAACAAAACCACTATTGTCCCATTTACCAAGAAAATGGTTCTAAATATACCCACCCTGGTTATAAATGGAATAGACGTACCTCTAAAGGAAGAGGTTAAATATCTAGGAATTATCTTGGATAAAAAAATCTTTTGGGAGGCCCACCTCAACTCAGTAATAAAAAATGCAACGAAAAACCTTTGGACAATGAAACAACTCTTGGGTAAATTCTGGAGTCTGAACCCTAAAATGACCTTCTGGATCTACACCCAAATGGCAAGACCTATATGGGGCTTTGGTACGGTGGGTTAAAATAAATCAAACTACTGCTATATCAAAACTGTGTAAACTACAAAGGCTGGCGTGCCTAAGCATAACAGGGGCCGTGAGAACTTCCCAGCTGCTGGCATGGAAGCGCTTTTAAATTTACCACCGCTACATTTAGCAATGCAAGAGGAAGCTACTATGCAGTCACTCTCTTTTCATATGAAAAAAAAACTGAAACCAGGAGATCTTATTGGTCACCTTAATATTTTGAACAGGGTTCAACATGCAGTATGCATAACCCAGGCGAATGA
>JAYXIM010008886.1:0-14012 GCA_037575425.1 Anastrepha fraterculus | reverse complement strand
AATTGATGTATGGGATGGACAGCACTGCTTTATATAGTATAGGGTGTTCTTTTTTTTGTGGGTTAGGTTTTCAAGTTGGCACTACTTTTTTCGTAGATGGTCTTTTTGACAGCTGTCACTTGATTTATGCTCAGTTTGGTTTCCCAATTTCATAATGAATAGACTTACACCTGAACAACGTTTGCAAATCGTGCAAATTTATTACGAAAATAATGGTTCGGTTCGCGCGACGCATCGAAGAAAATTTTGTTCAGCGATGAAGCTCACTTTTGCTTGAATGGGTATCATTTTTAAAACATAATGGCAAACCCTTATCTTTATAATAAAGCTAAATTCTTGGCCATAACATTAAATTATATACGTTTTATTTCATCTTGAAAACCTAACCTCTGAAAAAAACACCCTATATGTCTTAAATACACTTTAGGCTATTTTTCCTGAGTTGTGGTTGCTAATTTCTAGTGAGAAATAACAATGCCTACTTTTTGGCGCTTGTTTGTTGATGCAAATCTGTAGGAAATATATTTTTGGTGCTTACTTTTTGGCGTTATAATTCCTTGGTACCTACTGTTTGGGGCGTTTTTTGCCCTAATTTTTTTGACGTTTTTTTTTTGGTGCCTACTTTTTAGCGCTTATGTCCGTTTCCTGGCTAGTGCTTGTGCGTACTATAAAGTGCTACCCATTCCGGCGTCGAATGTATTGGAATTGGTTTGCGTTAATTTGTGCCGTTGCTGCGGTCCTGGAATCGCTGCGTTTGTGCGGGTGATAAGCGCTCGGGGTAGCACGCGTTGTTGCCACGGTTTGTGTCCGGCGTTTACCTACACCGGTCGACTTCTCTTTTTTTGTAAATTTTGTCTATTTGTATTCTCTGTTGCGAATGTTGTGAATTTATTTAGATATATATTCTTTCTCTCTCTTTCTCTCTCGGGTCTCTCCCTCTTTCTTTGTTTGGCTTAAAAGTTTCACTTCTGTTATGTGTACTACGCTATACGCACTTCATTTTCGATATTTTTCTCTTTGAGAGCGAATTCTCGGAAATTAAGTTACTGGCAAGTTACTAGACAACTTTTACATAAACAGAACTTTTTTTCGAAAAACTTTTTCTGCCCACTTAATTATTTTCGAACGCAAGCGAGTATACTCGACGTAAACAGAGTAAAATGTTTCTGCCTATGCAAGTAGGCAATTATGACTAAAAATCAAGCGTTGCGTGTTGGTTTTTTAGAAAATATATATTTTATTCGTTGTTAACAAACAAAATTTATTTCATTGATAAAAAATATATCACATAATAGGCTAATAGACATAAAATAAGCCATTATAGGAATGAAAACAAAACCAATTAAAGCCCAAAGACGTTCCCCTGACAGTCGGTTCTACGTTACCGGCGCGATCCGGATTTACTATACGAGGCCAAGGGCTGTCACTCTAGCAGCACTCACCGTACATACATATATGGGGAATGTTTTTGCTGCTACAACAACAACCAAAGCTTTTGTTCATTAAAATAAAGAAGGCTGCCAGACTGACGAATATTCTAAATTTAAGTTGATTCGTTGAATAAAACTACGAATGCGATTGTTTTTATCTTCACGACGAGTGTACTCGATATTATGCCACAAATTTTCGTTTCGCTCTAACGAGTATACTCGACATAAACAGTTAAAGGGTTAAAGCGTTATGGTAGTTAATTTTGTATTTATTTAGAAGATATTAAAGCCATAGATAACGCTTCTGCTCCCCGAATATTATTATTATTTTTTAATTAAAAAAAGGATTTCCCCTTTTTTTACTATTAAGCGGCGGGATGAAAATCCATCAAACGACAGGGTATTCCACCATCTGTGAGACCACTATTTGTGTTTAACAGAGTATTTCGACATGGAACTGTGCATGTCGGTACCGTTACTGCGATAGCTCCTTATTTTTATTTCTAGTGTTATAAAAGGTGCTCAGGCTGGAGGTACTTTTCCAATAGGATTTTTTTGCCAGATCACGCGTTACTACTGACAAACTAAATACATCATTTTCTTCAGTATTTGTTGACATTTCATTATGGAAAGACTTACGCCGGAACAACGTTTACAAATCGTACGAAAACCGGCGCTCATGCCAGCGGTGAGTCCAATTTTTGGCTTAACGGCTATGTCAATAAGCGAAATTGCCGTGTTTGGACTGAAAAGCAACCCGAAGCCATTCAACAACAGCCATTATATTCATTGAAAACAACTGTTTGGTGCGCCTATGGGCTGGGGGAATCATTAGGCCATATTTCTTCAAAGACGGAGAGAATTTTCTCCCTCACACATCTGCGGAAGTCGTTTTGAAAAATATTGATTTCTAAAGAATTATTGAAAAGAAACCAAGTGATGGCACACCCTTTACATTCAAAAAAAAAACTAAACCTTTTGAAGAATAAATATTTTTTCATTATAACTCAAGTACTTGAGTGTAGTTAAACGCCACTATTAGTTTCTTCAAATTTTAATCATACCAATAATATTGAGCACATCTGGAAAGCCGGTTTGTTGGAGGGCGTAGAGATAAGATTTCTATGCATACACTAATTAGTCCATATGTTTGATATTTACGACGGCACTTTAGTCATTTTGCGCAAAATTAATATTTATCTGGCTTTGACGTCACGCGACATATCGTAGCTTAAAGCAAACGTGAAGTGTTTCCTATATTTACATATTTTCATATGTATGTATGTATGTAAATATTTCGAAAACATAAGCATACATTTACAAGCGTATGTATGTATAGATGTGTGCGTAGTTTTATCAGATATAGTAAATAAACACTCCGTTGGATGTGCTCACTATTATCAACAACCGCACTGGTGTCACCATTGTAGGTTTTCATCACGGCACAGTGGAATCTTGTAGCTGTAAAATTAAAATATTACAGGCTAATTTCGTTAACTTTTTCTTTTCTTTGGAGGAGAATTTTCGCTTACGCTCTTGATTTGCATTGATGCCTGGTGATGGTTAATTTTGTTATCGAACACAGTTAAGCTCCTGTCTCATTATGAGTACACTGATCTCGCATGCAAATTATCTCATGCGATATATTTAATGCAAATGGAGGCCGCTCATTGCAGACCTCATGCGATAAATCGGAAAGTTTTTGGCAAGAGGTTTATCCATGAAATGTACAGCCACTTTGTTGTTGTTGTTGTCAATTTTTTTTAACTTTGTAGTGACAACATTTTAAATCAAAAGAGAAATTTAAAAACGAGGTATTTCTTCTAATACCAGTAGCCTTTTTAACTCTTTTGACGGATACAAACAACGATTAGATTGTTTTTTTTTAATTTTCGTTTATAATTATTTTCTTTTGCTTAAAAAATACAGGAATCCTTTGTACGGATAATTATTAATTAATAAATAGTAAAGATTTATGCATTTCAAATTAAAAGTTGTGTCGAATTAACACAAACATCGCTTGAAGGGTAACTATTTATATTTCGAAGTGAGGCGGGGGTCCCAATGGAACCTGTGTGCCATTTTCTTGTGTTTTTGTGGAAATCGATGATTACAAATGCATTTCTAATATTTATGAACAATTTTTGTCTGAAGCGCACCCACTGTGCGCCGCCAATGTCAATGAATTCTTAATAATTACATGCAATATACATATATGTATGTGTGTGTTTGCTTGTAATAAATATGTAACTCATTGCATCACAGGATTCCTATACAAATAATAATAATTCTCTGTGTTCATATGCACTGGCCTATGTTTGTAGATATGACTGAATTTATATAGAAAATACAAATATGTATGCCTGTATGCCCATTAAACTGAAATTAAAGTCACTGATTACTGCTACAATTGAGTTTATTCTTTTGATTAAGTTTTTATTTGTGTACTGAGAATAAACGTACAGCCATACGTCCGTATGTAGTTACATAGATACATTAGTTTGAACCGTCAATATTTGTCATTTATTATTAGAAAGGACGATAAGCCAATAAACAACAAAACCTTCCACATGAGTATATACATACATGTGTAGATCGTATGTAGGTATATATGTGTATGCGTACTTAGTGCAGCAAACAATGCTCGGATTGGTGCCTAATTTATCAAGAATTATCAGATAATGAACTGAAAAAATAATTGGAAAAAAGCAAGTAGGAGCTTCGATAATGAATTTTTTTACTTTATTTTTTTGGCGTACTTTTTTTGCTGCTACGCTTTATCAAGGAAATATGATTCCATTAATTAATTGAATGAGAGACTCAAGCAACTCGCTGACACATCTAGGCATACATACATACATATGGACATATTTACATACATACATACATTGGGCCCTATCGTGAATTCCGTGCGAACGAATCATTCCCATGAATTACAATACAAAACCAAATTTGAGAACTTTGACCTGCTATGCTTCGCTTGCTTTTGCATTGTAATTTTTGAAACTGATTTATTCACATAAAATACACGATAAGACTGACTATTTTACAAATGCACTTACATATATGAAAAAGTAGTCGATTGATCGTTTTTAATACACTTTTATTAGGTCGGGTTGTATGTATGTATGCATGTATGTATGCATGTATGTATGTATGCATGTATGTATGCATGTATGTATGCATGTATGTATGTATGTATGTATGCATGTATGTATGCATGTAACGGAATCTTAGAGCTTAATTTTCACTGGCTTCTAAAAATCTGATCGACTTGAAATTTTGCACACCTATCAAGGACCGATGACAATGCAATAATTTGATAAAAGTTTTCCATTATCCTTATTAGGATTGCCAGGATTAATATTTTCTTTTTGTACCTGTGGGCAAAAAGTAAGGTGAATTTGGTTGTAAAATGAAAAATCTTTTTAACACACTTTTATTAGGTCGGGTTGTATGTATGTATGTATGTATGTATGTATGTATGTATGTATGCATGTATGTATGCATGTATGTATGCATGTATGTATGTATGTATGTATGCATGTATGTATGCATGTAACGGAATCTTAGAGCTTAATTTTCACTGTCTTCTAAAAATCTAATCGACTTGAAATTTTGCATACCTATCAAGGACCGATGACAATGCAATAATTTGATAAAAGTTTTCCATTATCCTTATTAGGATTGCCAGGATTAATATTTTCTTTTTTTACTTGTGGGCAAAAAGTAAGGTGAATTTGGTTGTAAAATGAAAAATCTTTTTTCTTCTTGTAAATCAGTTTCTCAGGCTCCCTCCACGAAATAAGTTCTTCATCCCGATTACTTCTTTATCACGGCCGATAACTGCATAGCTTTAGACTCACAGTCGATAAGAAAGGAATTAAATATAACACGAATATATCGAATCATTTATTCACTGACTGCAATGATAACAATAATTTTCATTCATAATAAACAAAAAATAGTTTAAAGAAACAAAAAAACACGCTTTTTTGCTAATCGAACTAAAAAGTAGAAAATAAAAAATAGTTTAAAAAACTAAAAAACACGCTTTTATTGTTAATCGAACTAAAAAGTAGAAAATAAATTTTAATGACAAAGAGACCTATAATGAAGTAATAGCAAAGCGAACGATCAGTCATAGTCAACTACCTCAGAACAGAATTATAACAAAAATTAAGATACAAATAGAGTAATTCAAATTAGAGTTAAAAGCGTGGGATGCATTTTGCTTCACTTTCATAACCCTCTGTACATAGGTAGTTGCCAATAGAATGATTGTAATATTTACTATATCAAGCATCCCACGCTTTTAACTCTAATTTGAATTACTCTATTATATTTGAATAGCCCTCCCTATAATACGGGTTGATCATTTCAGAATCATTAAGATAGTTCCGCTTTGGCATTTTAATACAAATCATAAAAATCATATTATTAGAATAATTTTGTTCTTGAATTGTTAAACAAAAAAATTACCAATTGTCAATTTAATGAAAAAAAAAATATTTTTATTCACTTCAATGTTTTCGGTTTCCTTATTCAGATGCGATTAAATGAATGTGTCTTATTTTTAGTATGATATGTATTTAAAAAGCAACGATGTAAGTATAACAACAACGAAACTTGAATTTTGCATGCGATCTAAATTTTCGTTAGTTTGACAAACAAAACGAGTTAGAAGTTGTTGTGAGCAATGCATGCAGAAAAGAGAGAGAAGGTAGTAAAACTAAAATTAAGAGTGCCTTTACACGAATATGTGTTACTGTAGATGTACCACAAATGAGAGCCCTATGGTGGACCGATTCAGAAAAAACTTTACCGACCACCCTAATGTATCGGGCACCTGAAAAATGTGGTATGTCAATAGAAAACACGCGCAATTTTTGGGTTTTTAAAATAACAAAATTATTATGCATACATATATCATACACCTATACATTTATAAATATATTTATGTACTTAAGTACATGTCTGCGTACGTTTAACAAAGTTATTTTGGGTGCGAAGAGTCTGATTTTAGATCTGTTAGTAAATCTCTTTCATAAAAAATTATTATTTTATTGATTTTTTTTTAATATCCCACTCGAATCTCTTGACAAGAAGAAGTCGAGATACGAGTATGAAAGTGGTTTTGGCAAAAATCCATAGATAAGAATGTCAAGATTATATAAAGATTTCTAAAAATTTACTTTCTCATTTTTGTTTTTTTTAAGTAAATAAACATTGTTTGTAAAAACAGCAAAATATCAAAAGAAATGATTTTTTTAATAAAAAAAAATTACTAAAGTAAAATTAAGTAAAGCTCGCGACCGTGCGGCTGTGTTTAAGCCTAATTACGATAGATGAAGTTTTTCTAGAATAAATAAATTAGGAACCAAATTTTGTAACTCATTTAACAATGTCGGTAAATTTAGAAAAAATTTTTCTTCTCAGATAATAACACTGTAAAATGGTAAAAAACAACACCGAGGCACGAAAACTTAACTTTGGTCGTAGATTAGGGATCTGGGAAATATTTCGACTTTAAGTTTGCATAAAGCGAAGAAAATAATGGAGTCAACATATAAAGAGAATGGGAGACGATCGTTTGGCAAAGATTGTGATGAAAGGAAGACTAGCAAAGCGTTGACACGCGTGTGGACGACGTTCCCATGACCGTCGACTTCAGGTTACTGGGACGACCCGGATTTATATCTGCTCAAGGACTGTCACTTCAGCAGAATTCCCCATGTATGTATGGGAAATATTTATGCTACTACAACAACAACAAGTGTTGGACCGAATGATGCAATAATTATATCTTTATTTTTAAAAACAAAAACATATTGTATTTTTTTTTTCGTTGAAAAAAAAAACAGGTCCTAGGATGAAGAAGAAAAAGAAGTTTTCATTGCCTCTCAAACATTTTATCGATGAAAAAACGCTAGTCTTTTTTGAACTACGATTTTTGCAAAACTCAACACTAACATATTTAGAAGACTTTCCATTTTCTGTTCCCACGACAACCGGAACGACACGGATTTATGTATATCCGGTCAATGATTGTCACTCCAGCAGCATTCTCCGTAATTGTATGGGGAATGTTTATGCTGCTACAACAACAAAGGTTGTCTATATTCATTGAATTGCAATTCGCCTTTTCTAATTTTGGGCACTTTTCGACTTATTCTACCGAATTTTTGTATTTAATTTTTTTTTACGACGATATTGCGAATGCTGACATCCGGATGTACACGGCGAAAGATAAAAAGCAAATCAGCTGGGCTACCGATACCACCTTTACTAGATTCGCTTTGAACACTTGCGAGAACTTGAGAGCAAACGGAATTTAACAACATCAGCTGTTTAACTGATGTAATTGTTCTATTTACTCTTTTTTTTTTACAAATACAATAAATTTATCTTGATACATATTCTCTTCTCTACTCTCTTCCTTGATTGCATTAACTTCACGCTGTGCAGAATGCATGTATATGTATATCTATCTGTCATGCCTGCATTAACCTATCCTAGCATTCCATTTTTGTTTAGATATCTTCGCTAATTTGGCCCTCTCTTAGTAGTCTTCTCACACATCGCACCAACACTTCTGACGCGCCAAAGTTACGCTCTTTTTCCCCTACAATCTACGCAATCTTGTATTCAATTATTGTTGTGCCACACATTATTGTAATATCTGTGAAAGATCAAATAGTACGGTGACTTTGGAATTCAAACTGCGCAGGTATATCGATACGAAAAGTTGTCACTTCCTTGGTCATTCGAAAATGATGGTTTTTTTATGAAGAATGTGGCGTTCATCGCAATCATTGGACCTTTTTCCTTGCCTTTCACGAATTTTATAAAAGATTATAAATTTAGCGCGGTAGTTTTTAATAATGTCACGAAGAGTTGTATTACCTCGATCTACGATTTCTACGACTTTGCGAATACTTTCAGCCCCACTATAATGCCATACAAATAATTGACGAATTTCAAATGTGGTTGTGCTTGCATTTTTATACTCGTCTCTTTTCGTGTTGAAACACGCTCTAAAGGCAAAGCTAAATTAACTTAAGAAAAACAAAAAGTTCCAATAACAGGTGTTCGCTGTTAAACAGGAGAGATGATTAACGATTTTTTATGGCCGTAATTGAATGGTATTGATCTGGACAACATTTATTGTCAACAATCCGGCGCTACGTACGACACAAGCAATGAAACCATTGGTGTTTTACGGGAAAAGTTTCCGGACTGTGTTATCTCTCGAAGAGGTGATCACAATTGGCCACCGAGATCTTGTGGTTTAAGACCTTGTGACTTTTTTCTTTGGGGCCACGTGAAAGAGAAGGTCTACGCCAACAGCCCAGGGTCGATTCAAGACCTCAAAGATGGAATTCGTGAGGCTATCGAGGGCATAGGGCAGCCACTTTCCAATTCGGTTACGGAAAATTTCATGAAAAGGATATTGTCGTGTAAGCGTGGTCATGGTGGTAATTTGCCTGATGTTATTTTCCACTATTAACGGCATACCTTCCTCTTTATACTGAAATAAACATCTGATCATTTATATTAAAAAAATAGAATTTTTCTTTGAATATCAAAATAACTCCTCTTATTGGAAACCCCTTTACTTGAATGTCTGGTTAGACGTTTGATTTTCAAAAGATTTCTTTCATTTTCGCAAACTCTTTTAAAGATTAAAGAGAGGTGCATATCTTACGTTTCTATATTCCCTTAAAAATATGTCCGACGTATATTTTCTTATAATTTCAATTTCTAATTGAACATTATTTTCGTAACTTTAAGTGTCCGGTTATTCGTTTGAACTACTTTGTAGATACGCACAAACATTTTGTGTTTAAAGAATGTTTCCTTTTTAAATCAAATTATATTTTTAAGCTTCCAAATTTCAACTATGGTAAACATTACCCCCTACCTTTGGTGCTTGCAAAATGCCATGCATTTTTCTTTTCCCCTCTGGGTATGGTAAACTTCCATATGGTACTATTAATCGCAGTTGCATTTGTGTATGCACATACTTATGTATAATATATGTGTACATATGTATGTATGTTATGTACGTGCACTAGGTGCATATGTTGGCCTGAATTGGACTTTTAAGCCCTTGCAACTAAATTAAAATTTGGCAAATTAAAAGCAAAACATGATTTTTACACTTACATTCGTCAGCTCGCCCCAACCGACGGGCCAAAACTCGCGCTTTTTCCATGGATCCGTAGGGTATGGTTCAATCGGTGTACGGTCGCCGTGGCGGTAAAGCTAAGCAAACACAAACAGCAAACAACGTCTTATTATGAAGGTGCCAACTTATTTATTTACTATTTGCTTTGGAGCAATCAGCAAAAACAGATGAATGGTGACTACCAAATATTCACAACTTACCACATGGGCGAATACTAATTTTCCTTTCAAAGCATTACTTTCAGTTTGTTGGCGTGGTTCGCTGTAGTGGCTTATTGTGGCCGTTTCCAAATCCGCCAAGGTTGAGGAAGCAAAGCACAAAGTAAAGAGTAGCAGCGAGTTGAGCAGCCACTGCGACTTATATAAATTTTGTATTTCAGTCATATTTTTAACAAGTATGTATTTACAATTTTGGTTTTCTGACTTATTTTCTGTTATAAATTTGTTCACTTTTGTTTCGACTCAACAACCTGCCTGTGCCGCACTGAACTTTGAAATGATCGTTTAGCAATCCATGCGATTCACAAAAGTCAATGTTGGCTGGCAAACGTTGAAATTGGTAAATAAATAAATACCGACAAACATCTGCGAAATATGTACGACTCTTTTGTTTTTGTTTTCTTTTCACTCTTGTATGTCACCACTCCTCGTATTCACGTTACCTGCTTGCTTGGACCCGATTTACACGATGTCTCCACTGGAAGGAAAACACTGGAAATTCTCTTTTCATGTCTCATTCGCGGGCACACGGGCACAATTGTTTTCGGCGACATTTTGACATTTAATACTTTAGCATCGTCCAATGACATGGTTCGGATGTATTCTAGCACGCGCTTACATGTAAAGCAGTGAGCGTTCGACAACAGTTTCTTAAATATATGAATGAAAAATGCAAACTGGTTAAATAATAAATAATTTGTTGTTTTTTTTTTATTGAAATATATTTATAAATTCTTATACTTGAATAAAAAAAATTAAATTAAAAATACTTCATATGTAAATAATTAACTTAAAATTAAACTGAGTATCTAGAAATGCAGGGAAAAATTAGAAATCAACATAAACATGTCCCATAACTATTTTAAATTATACTAATTTACTAGCAAAAATAATTGTGCATTTCCCAAGCAGCGTTCGTATGTTTGTCATCGTTGTTATCTTCCGTTTGCTTGAACACCAACACATAATTTAGTTTTCTTCTTCTACGAAAGAAGAAAACGAATGAAGCAACTGTCAAAAATTGCTTTAAGATTGGAAATACGAATAAGAAGCACAAAGCGTGTCGCCAGTACAGGAGACAAATTCCCTTCCCTCTTCCGCGGCCGTCCTTCACCCCCGAACAAAATGTTTCCCTTCCAGTGGCGACATCGTGTAAATGGGGTGTTGCGGGAGGTTTTTTTAGCCAATATTTTTTATATCTTTCATTTTGTATGCGTTCTATCAACGATCTGATATTCGTCGGAAATTATGCAAGTAGAAAATGAGAGTTTATTGGCTTATTGTGTAAATTTAACAGCGCAACTGAATTTGGCTGCTTCCGTGTAGTTATTTTTATTGTATTATTAATTATTAATTAGTTTTAAAAAAGCACTCGTAAACAGCAAATGTGTACCGCCATCGTCGTTTTTATGCGCTCTGAATTTCCCCGTCGTTTCAATAAAGACAAAAAATAAATAAATATAAATAATCAAATAATCTCCGCGATTCACTCAATTTATACGACGGGGCAAAAGTGTCTCGAATTTGTCATCAAACACAATCGACAGCTACTGACCACAGACTGACTTTGCTGACTTGCAGTGGAGTCACCTCGCAGAGAGTGTGAACCAAACAACCAATTCTGAGCGTGCTCCAACAATTTTTCATTACATCTCAACGACACACAACAGATAAAAAACCTTGAAATACACTATGGAAATGTCAAATGTCTGTATTTTGTTGTATGGCGATTGAACTCATTCGGTTACTCGATTGCTTGACTGCTCGGAGCACGCACCGAATTAGCTGAGAGCGTGATATAGTGCATTGGAAGGTGTGCAAGTGGTGGAAATGGCGAGCGTGAGCAGCGGAGATTTAGAGACAAAGAACGCATGTATGTGTAGAGCAATGTGTGTTGATAACCTCATCTGACAGCTGAGCTGTCTAATATATTTTCCATGCTCTCAATTACTTCAATGCAATGTTAAGTTATATGCGTGTAAAAAATTACAATTCTACTAATGGAAGTGTAGGAATATTCGTAATGCATAATTAAATTAAAACATATGCATATTTAAAATTTGTATTAGCTAACTATTGAATATGAATCGCTAAATTATTGAAGCATGCGCCTAAAAGATGCAATTTTATTTTTAAAAATTCGTTTTATTCTGTGCACTACATGCACATACTTATCTATATATATAAAAAGAAGTTACATTTCCTTGGTAATCTTATAACTCAAGAACGGGCTCACCTATCCAAACCAAATTTTTAGGCTTTGTTTGGACTATTCAGTAGATGGTTTGTGTTTTAAAATTTTAAGAATCAGATACCAGGATCTCGAGAAATAGGCCAAAACGTGAACCCGGGTAACCCTAGGATGTGTTTGTACAATATGGGTAGCAAATGGAAGCTGTTGATGATTCTATAGTATAGAGTATTTTTGATGCCGCTCCGTGACTAGGGTCTCGAGATATCGCCCAAAATGTGGACCCCGATAAGTTAAGGATGTGTTCGTACAATATGGGTAGCAAATGGGAGCTGTTGATGATTTCTAGAGTATAGAGTATTTTTCATACCGTTCCGTGACTAGGGTCTCGAGATATAATCCAAAACGTAGACCCGGGTAACCCTAGGATGTGTTTGTACAATATGGGTAGCAAATGGAAGCTGCTGATGATTCTATAGTATAGAGTATTTTTCATGCCGCTCCGTGACTAGGGTCCCGAGATATCGCCCAAAATGTGGACCCCGATAACTTAAGGATGTGTTCGTACAATATGGGTAGCAAATGGAAGCTGTTGATGATTTCTATAGTATGGAGTATTTTTCATACCAAAACGTGGACCCGGGTAACCCTAGGATGTGTTTGTACAATATGGGTAGCAAATGGAGGCTGCTGATGATTCTATATTATAGAGTATTTTTAATGCCCCTACGTAACTAGGGTCTCGAGATATCGCCCAAAATGTGGACCCCGATAACTTAAGGATGTGTTCGTACAATATGGGTAGCAAATGGAAGCTGTTGATGATTTCTATAGTATGGAGTATTTTTCATACCGTTCCGTGACTAGGGTTTCGAGATATAATCCAAAACGTGGACCCGGGTAACCCTAGGATGTGTTTGTACAAGAGCAAATGGAAGCTGCTGATGATTCTATAGTATAGAGTATTTTTAATGCCCCTCCGTAACTAGGGTCTCGAGTTATAGACCAAAACGTGGACCTGGATAACCCTAGGATGTGTTTGAACCACATGAGTATCTATTTCGGCAAAAAGGTAAAGCACTTATGGATTTAATTGTGAAATTATATGTATTTGGGGAGGTGCGTTGCCATATGTACTCCATCGAATGGCAGAAAAGGGGATTGCCGCACGCACATATACTAATTTGGCTGGTACATAAAATAACTCCGGATCAAATCGATAGCCTAATATCAGATGAAATTCCTAACAACACTGCTGATCCTGGGTTATTTCAAGTTGTCGTTATATATTACATTTCCTTGGTAATCGTATAACTCAAGAACCGCCGAACCGATTGACACAAACATTTTAGAGTTCTTTTCTATCTTTGAGGAGGTAGTTTGTGTGAAGTTTGATTGAAATCGGTGCAGCCGTTCCTGAGTTATGATATTTTATGTGAGTAATGGTTTCCTCTCATACGAAATGCCTGTATGGGAAAAACAATAACAAATACACAGCCGCTTATGAGCGTTTCTGTTGTACTGTTGTGGTTGTAAGTGTATTATGTTAATATTAATTTTGGGCGAAAATATAATAAAAACTGGAGCATTCAAGGAACTGGAAAAACATTTTTAACTTTATTTATTTTGCATAATTCATTTAGCGTAAAAAATTGAAATGGAAATTAAGGAATCAAAGTTTAATTACAAGTTTTAAAAAAGTACAGAAAAGGCTATTGTGACATCTTTAGAAAGTATGTTGAATGAAAAAAATCAACTAATTCAACTGTGAAATGTTCGAGTTCTATAAAGAAAACTTAATATGAAAAATTTCTTGCGATATAAAAAAAACATTTTAAGTATGGTGGTGTGAAGCCCACTGGGTGATGCTAGTATAAGTATATATGCATATGTATAAAAGTAATTAATGGACTGCTGCAGCAATCAATCATCAATCTTTTTTTTGTGGAAGCGCTGTGTTGCAATAATAAACACTATAAAAC
>JAYXIM010008882.1:0-15157 GCA_037575425.1 Anastrepha fraterculus | reverse complement strand
GGACGAAGACTTGTCGCATAAAATTGAACAGTACCAAGTCAGTTCATGTAAACTTCACCCAATAAAAAAGTAAATCACTATCCAGTAGTACTGCTAGGTGCCGCAATACCACATGCAATCACTACAAAATACCTTGGCATAACGCTCGACCCTAAACTTTGATGGAAGTAGCAAAACTTAAACGGCATTAAATCCATCTGCGAATAAAAAGAATGAAATGGCTAATTCAACGAAGATCAAAATCTCCATATAAAGGGTGGTTAAATTTCAAGGGCCGATGTTGAATGTGAACCACACAAAAAAGCTTAACGTTTATCTGCATTTCATTTAACATTGTTCAATTTCAGACTCATTCAATTTGAACGATGGAAAGATACACAATCGAGCAAGGCGTTAAAGTTATTCAGGTTTACTATGAAAACGGGCGTTCAAATCAAAATGCATATCGCGCACTTCATCTTCAGTGATGAGGCACATTTTCACCTCAGTGGATTCGTCAATAAGCAGAATTGCCGCATTTGGGTGAATGATAATCCAAAGTCAATGCACCCACAAAGAGTGACCGTTTGGTGCGGTTTATGGGCCGGCGGCATCATTGGGCAGTATTTTTTTTTTAAATGAGGCCGGTCAGGCAGTTACTGTGAATAGTGTTCGCTATCGTGAGATGATAACGAACTTTTTATGGCCCGAGTTGGAAGATATGGATGTGCACGATATGTGGTTGCAACAGGACGGTGCCACTTGTCACATAGCTAACGAAACAATGGGTCTTTTGCGCAAAAAATTTGATCGCCGAATAATCTCACGTCGCGGCGATGTCAATTGGCCGCCAAGATCATGTGATTTGACACCGTTGGACTTCTTTCTTTGGGGTTGTTTGAGGAAAAGGTGTACATCGATAAGCCAGCAACAATTCAAGAGCTAAAGGATGAGATAATTCGGCACATTAACGGCATAGAACCTCAATTATGCCTCAGCGTCATCGAAAATTTGGACCATCGAATGGAGGTGTGCCGCCATGGCCGCGGCGGCGATTTGACCAATGTGTTGCCCTATGCGTAATTAAGCCATACCAGTATTGTTATAATAAAGAGAAATGATAATAATTTCTTAAAAAATGTATTCAAAATCAACACCGGCCCTTAAAACTTTACCACGCTTTATATTAATGCAGTATAGGTATACAATTTATAAAACCTGTGCGTTCTTATGGTGCGCAATTATGTAGTTGCGCCAGTCAAGGTCATATAAATACACTTCAACGATATCAGTTTAAAAACCTTTCAGATATTCTCAACCCAACTTGGTTCGTTATCAATGGGGATATTCATCGTAACCTCAAGATCTCTACGGTCGTTGAAGCAATTAAAAAAAGCACGCAGAAGTTCACTCCGTCAGGCTTCAACAACTCGTTAGTTTATTTGTAATTAGTTGCAGTGCCAACAAATATTACAGAACTACTGCGATATAGCGCTGGTGGATTTCTTGTATGAGATGTCCATGTGTTAATCTTGAATCGCCAAGTATGAGTCGCATTACTGACCCCTGTCGATATCTTGACTTGGCATAAATTGATTGTCCTGATATTGTAGAGCTAACTGATGCATGGCTTTGTAGTGCAAGCTCATTATCTCGCTCCAATTCAAGTTATGTTTTTCCTCTGTGTAATTATTGATTAAGAACGTTGGAATTAAATGAGTATGAGTCATTTTGTCCGCAGTTGTATTGCTGCGAAGGCTGGTGTATATAAAACTTTTATATTTTTTAGTTGTGAAAGAACCTCTTTAGTTTTACGTAGGAGATGTTATTCTACTTTCGTGGATCTCAGTGCATAAATTGAAGGAAGACTACCTGAACGTACTCGTATGAGCAGGTTTCAATGTTTAGGTTTGAGGCTTGCTGCTTCCTCCAGATCTAATTTAGAGGGGAAGATGGAGTTAATGTTGGTCTGGCAGTTTTTCGACCTGTTCGAGAATCCTTTTTAAAAGTTGTTATTCATAATTTTAGATTTTTAGGAGGCTATGTGGAAGCTCAAGTCATTTGCTATTACAGAAATATGTTAAATTCACGTCTAAAGTCAAAAAGTCTGGCCAGATCCTGAGGCTCAGCGGAGGTTTAACATTAGGTAGTAGCCTTTTGTTAAATAGGTTTCTGCATTTTGAAGTAATCGCGACAGAATTTGATACCAACAGATGCTTTCCATTTCAATTCAACCGGGCTACTCGGGTCATGTTCTTCGATTTCGATGTAACTTAAATATGTTGCTCTCTGGTCAAAATAATGAGACACGTATTTTTTTGTTCGCCCGAAAAAAATTTTTTTCAAGAGTTATCGGCAATTTTGTTTTTTGCCTCAAACTCGATTTTTTTTAATTATATAAGAAAAAAATTTTTTGAAATGCCCATAACTTAGTCAAAAATGAACCGATTTTAATAATTCTGGGTTCAAAATGATCGTAATTACTTACACAAGCGACTTCATGTAGAAACAATTGCAAAAAAGTAGTTGAAAATTTTTTATTTAGTAAAAAAGAAAAAAAAATTGAAATTTTTTCAAAATTCAATATTTCAAAAACAGCATTTTTTTTTTTTTATAACTTTTTCCAAATCAAAAAAACATCTCAAACTTTAATTGAGCTGCATGCCTAGTAGCTAAAATGCGTTGTTTTTGAGTAATGAATTTTTGAGTAAACACCCTGTTTCGCACTTTTTGTTTTTTGCAAAATATAAAATTTTCAACTACTTTTTTGCAACTGTTTCTGAAAGAAATCGCTTGTGTAAGTAATGACGATCATTTTGAACCCAGAATTATTAAAATCGGTTCATTTTTGACTAAGTTATGAGCAATTAAAAAAATTTTCTTATATAGATTATTTCCATTTCAATTCAAAAGGGCTATTCGGGACATGTTCTTCGATTTCGATGTAACTGAAATATGTTGCTCTCTGGTCAAAATAATGAGACACGTATTTTTTTTTCGCCCGAAAAAATTTTTTTTCAAGTTTTATCGGCAATTTTTTTTTCGGCTCAAAATCAATTTTTTTTTAATAATATAAGAATATTTTGTTTTTAAATGCTCATAACTTAGTCAAAAATGAACCGATTTTAATAATTTTGGGTTGAAAATGATCGTCATTACTGACACGAGCGATTTCATGTAGAAATAGTTGCAAAAAAGTAGTTGAAAATTTTATATTTTGCAAAAAACAAAAAGTGCGAAACAGGGTGTTTACTCAAAAACTCATTACTCAAAAACAACGCATTTTAGCTACTAGGCATGCAGCTCAATTAAAGTTTGAGATGTTTTTTGATTTGGAAAAAGTTATAAAAAAAAAAAAATGCTGTTTTTGAAATATTGAATTTTGAAAAAATTTCAATTTTTTTTCTTTTTTACTAAATAAAAAATTTTCAACTACTTTTTTGCAATTGTTTCTACATGAAGTCGCTTGTGTAAGTAATTACGATCATTTTGAACCCAGAATTATTAAAATCGGTTCATTTTTGACTAAGTTATGGGCATTTCAAAAAATTTTTTTCTTATATAATTAAAAAAAAATCGAGTTTGAGGCAAAAAACAAAATTGCCGATAACTCTTGAAAAAATTTTTTTCGGGCGAACAAAAAAATACGTGTCTCATTATTTTGACCAGAGAGCAACATATTTAAGTTACATCGAAATCGAAGAACATGACCCGAGTAGCCCGGTTGAATTGAATTGGAAAGCATCAACAGAATACCATTCCAGCCATGTTTTTTGTACTTCTTCAAAAAGTATTTCCTTATCACGTCCTCTTTGTGCTGTTTTTAATGTAAGCGCTGGTTATGAATATGCCATCTATTAATCTTTAGTTAATTAATTATGCTTCAATCGAGAGAAAATTGGGCAGTTGTTATTTCCATGACAAGCACAATTCTAACTTAGCAGTATCCTGCGGAGTAGCTCCGAGCATTTCATAGAGCGGCAATAGACCACTGCCCATCCGTGAAGTAATAGCTCAAGGCAGTTTCACGAGAAGGAAAAGTTGGGTTTATTGTGCAGTGAGCCGAAAAGTAGGCCCCACACTTTCGGCTTTCAATGTTTTGTGCCACTTCTAAAGCAAGAAAAATATTAATGAACAACAAAAAACAAAAAAACATCCTCAAATATGAAAGTCTTCCTCAGTTCAGTTTTAAAAAAATTTCCATTACATTTCTTCGAATGCCTATCTAAAGCAGATTCTATTCACTTTCCAAGTTAAAGCATTTCGTTGGCGCTTTACATTGCCTATGCGAAATCTGGAATTAATCAGCACCAACACAGCCACCAAAAGCTGTTCTTCTACCAACCATATTAAAACAAGCCACTATATGCATACATACATACATCATTACATACCAAATACCTGCTCTAACATGTAATTAGAACTCAAACATTGAACGACTACTCTTGGCTATACATGCAACAAATTTGTATGTACGGCGCTGCATTATCACCATTAAGTAGAAATGCTGTAGGGTTGTGTGAAATATGAAGCAAATGAAGTAAGGTGTAGATATCATTGGGAGATTACTTGCTTTGCTTCATATGCATGTGCATAGAGGTTCGATCATGAGTACATGCAGGCAGGGATGTATGCGGCTGCTAGTCAACTTATTAATATGTAATGTGGGCTCTCTGACTATACCATACTGTGCTTTTAATGGCGTGGTGAAAATTCATATTAATTTCAGTAATAGAAAACAGTTTGCTTCAGAAGGCATACATATGTAAGTACAGGGTGTTTCGACAACATGTGGCATTTGAGAACTTTGAATAGCTTTGAACAGATGCTCGACTTGTTTCTTCTATATATAGCCTATGCAAAATTTCTATAAAGTACAATGTTGACCATGTAGCGGAACGAACAGAAGTTGTGAAAATTTGTTTAGAAATTAACTCAAAAATAACAAGATTTTTGGAATAGTCTTATCATGAGTGGTGAGGCATATTTCATATCAAGGAGAGGGGTAAATAAACAAAATTGGCGGCTATGAAAATTATCCATAGTCACTTAATCGTGACCGATATCGGTCCATGATCACCGAATTGTCAAAGAAATATTGGTAATTGTTCAATTAAAAAGCGCGCGTTACAGATACGTCTAAATTTTTTTTTTTTTTTGCTAGAATGTTGGTACAACTATCCTTTATAGTGACGCAGATTTTGAGCGTGATCTGTCAATTAGCTTGTTTTGGGCATTTAATTATATTAGTCAACCGTAGGTGTGCTGTGCGGTATACCCTATGGGTAAAAATATCGAACAAAGAATTTGTCTTAAATTTTGTGTTTCGAACGAGATTTCGTGCGCGGAATCTGTGAAAATGTTGCAGAAAGCCTGAGGCGAGTGTGCTTTATCAAACACGCAAAACACGGCTCTACGATTGGTATAAGGTTTTTGCAGAGGGCCGAGAAGTCGTGGAAGATTTGCCCCGATCTGGTCGCCCATCAACGCCTTCAAAGGATTAAAACTTTTTCAACGAATGAAGTCAAGAAAATGGTGATGAAAAAGCATCATTTAAGTTCAAAGGAGGTAGCTCTTGGCCTTAGTGTGTCTCACGAATCAATTCGCAACATTTCACACCATCATTTGGGCATGAGCCGCGTGGCTGCTCAACTCGTTCCAAGATAGTTGAATTTCTTTCAAAAAATTCATTGGAAGAAGGTGGCTGGAAACATGCTTGAACAAGTGAATTCGGAACCAACATTTATCCAGCGCATCATAACAGGTGATGAGACGTAGGTATATGATTGTGGCATGCAAACCAATCAGGCGGCTGAATGACGCTATCCACATGAGCCGAAACCCAACAAGGTGAAAGTCATGCTTCTCGTTTTCTTTGATTACCACGGTGTAGTGATACGGTAAATAAAGAATATTATTTGGAAGTTTTGCGACGTTTTAGACAGAATGTGCGTTGGAAATGGCCCAATATGTGGAAAGAAAACTCGTGAATTTTGCACCATGATAACGCACCGTCTCACAAAGCTCATATTGCGAACACTTTTTTGATCAAAAACTCCAAAAGTATCATCGAACAACCACCGCATTTAGCCACCTGTGACTTTTTCTTTTCCCCCAAACTTAAATTGCCACTCCGCGGATGCCGCTTTGAGTCGATAGATGCCATTAAGGAAAATTCTCTGAAGGAGCTGAAGAAGATCGCTTAAACGCGTTTAAAAGGTGCTTTCATAACTTGACTAATCGTTGGCTTATGTGTATTGCTTCGAATGGAGACTATGTAGAGGGCGAAAAAATAAATTTTGATGATTAAACAATTATTTGGCGTTTTATTGAATAATTCCCAGTACTTTTTTGACAGAACGTATGCGCGCTTTGGAGTTAACTGCGTTGTGCCTTAGATTTGTTGTTATTTGTTGTTGGCGATATCGCTAGGCTTAGCTAAAATAGTGTAGTAGCGATATTATCCCGCCCGCCATTGTGATCTGAGCGATCGTTTACTGGATCCGATTTACTTTACTTAAAGAGCCCACATCCAAAACTTCACCACTATTAAAGCTATGCAAATTTTGCGGCGGCGGTGCATTACTAGGAGTCTGTAATGATAAGTCATTTAATGATGTTGAAGCCATAATGAAATCACTTTCGACTTGATCACGTAGTTGCTGAATTGGGTAAATCAACAAGAACATTTGGTTGAAGTGCTGCGGTGACGAAATAAGTAAATGCAGCACTTTCGAGGAGTAAGTTCTCTTTCTGGACGCAGAGTAAGTTATCTTTGTACACGAGTTTCTAAAACAAATACGAAAAATTTGATGGCCTTGCTTGATAAATAAGCAAACGAGCATGGTCCTTGCTTTTAGCCTTGAACTTGATGGCATTTACTCAAGAAAATGTTCCCTTTGCGGCTCGCCTCCAAAAATTATGATTACGACTTATCTCCTCGCTCGCCCGCTTTCAGATTTCATCCCATGAGGCTATTTTGAGGGAAAGTTGTACACTAATAGACCTAGCAGGCACGATTCTTTGAAAGCTAATATTCGAGGGGAATCCTCGCCAGAACCAGAAGTGCCCCAAATTGTTATGAAAAATGCGAGATGCTCTCAATATGGTTTAGGGTCCCTGACCCAATAAGTTGTCAGTTATACTGAATAAAATTTAACCGCAGCAAATCGAAATTGTTGCACCCTGTAAATGTATACAAATATGTATATGGGCAAAATCACCCATCACGTATGCTCTTTGCCCTCGCAACCTCTCATGGTAGTTGTGTGCACAAGCTCACTGTGGTATGAGTAGTATTTACTGGGCGAGGATGATACACCAAAATACATAGTAGACAAACGTGGTAACCAAGCGACAGATATGCCCATGCTCGTCATTAGTTTAACGTTGCATCCACTGCCGCAGTCGTGATCGTGCCAGAAAGCAAGGCTGGTATTAATGAAAGCGATGATTATTCAACCATGCGAAGTATGAAAGCAAACAGGCGCACCAGGTTACAAGTGCAAACACATACATATATACATCCTACTTCTACATACCCGTTCATGCACATTTCGTTGGCTCAACTGCACTGAAGCATTCATGCGAAAGTGTGCAGCAGACTTGTGCCAACGTATGTAAATGTATGCGTGCGAGCGGTTGCTTTTCCTCGTTTTATCTTGGTGGCTGTATTGCCACTGCCATTGCCAAAGACGAGGTGTGCATGTGTGGGTATGTTCCTAAATAGCTGCTGAATAAGCTAGAACACCATACGTATGTGCATTGTTGCTGATTTGTTTGTATTTGTCAGTTGCTCATTTGACTGTCAGCCATATCTTACTTTATATGCAAACTTATGGCGCCCACAGCCGACTGTAGAGCAATCTAGTAATACTGCCTCGCTGTAGGCAGGTTGTGGTCGCAAGCGAGAAGATGATTCCGTATTTGAATCCCAATTATGGAGAATGGTTAAATGTATACGGACTGACACTGCTTTTCACCTTTCAGTGGATATGGGGTTCTGTGTACAATGTCTGACAGAAAAAAGAAACCACGATTATTCTGAAGTATAAAAGATATATGTATATGAAAGTATGCACACAACCACGAGTTGCAATTACTCAATAAGCCGTGTAGTCTCCATTGTTGCCGGGTATAGCCTGGCATCTTCTTCATGCTTTGAACCAGATTTTCTGCATAGCTGGTCGACAAACAAGACTAGATTTTACGAAATTGACGCACGAATTGCTTTAAATCATGGACTGGCCTTCAGGCAAGATGCGTTTTCATAATTCCCCACACATTTTCAATGGGGTTGGCGTCTGGGGACTGGGAAGGTCAGTCCAATACTGTGACGCCATTTTCTGTTTTCTTAATGTGCTTTTCTGAGAGCAGTGGTGTTGATGATGTGGGACGGTAGGATATGTTCCCCTACTTCAGTCGACGTTCGATGGTGATGATACTCACATCTATTCCCTGTTTAGCAATAACTGATTGTGCTTGGCGTAGTCACAAAGAAAGGTCCCGTTAAAAAAGTTGGACGATCACTTTATCCTGCTTTTTTATCGTCACTCGCTTCAAGCCGCGCTCGGAAAAGCGCGCTCAACATTTTTGTACACCTTATACCGCTGATTCCACATCACAACAAACTTTTTTGATATCTTAATCACTTTTGCAGCCGCGGCGTAAGATAATTTCGGCCCTTTCGAATGCGTGCATAAAAATACCGCCTCAAAACGCTTCGCGTACTTCTCACTCATTTTGGTTTGGTTGCGTTTACGGGAAAGTTTCGAACGACACTGACCTGAGTTAGCACTGGCGTCGTAGCTCTTGAGAGGGACTATTACGCAGCAAAAAGCAGAACGAAGTATACCTTGAAGTAACAAAAAAAAGAACCGCTTCTTTTCTTTTAACACAGGCTGTATACCTTCGCGCAACCGGAAGTTTGTTTTAGGGTGGTTTTTTATAAAATCCCCTCAATATTTAAATATATCAGAGAAGTAAATATTTATGGGGTTTCTTGAAATACGTTAATAATTGAGAAAAACTTCAAAATAGACACACGTATACAGGAGCATTACCACATACTAGGTTGTTCAATAATTTTGCGGTTTGATAAGAGAGGGCGTTGCTGCATTTGTTTTTTGTTGTGCCTGTAGATGCTTCATATGAATGTAGGTATGCAAAGTTTAATTCCAATCTTTCAATTAATTCTTCATTTACAAGTTATTTAGTTGCAAAGTGTTACAGTATTTTCCATAACGGAAAACATCAAGTATCGAGCTGTGATTGAGTTCTTATTTTTGGAAGGCTTAAAAGCAAAGGAGATATATGAGCGAATGTACAAAGTCTTTAAGAACTTTTCGCCATCATTAGTACAATAGAAAGATGTGTTGCTGTATTTAAACGTCACTGTACAAGCCTTCAAGACGATCCACGATCCACGTCAAGGGCGTCAAAAAACAGCAAGAAAACCAGAAAAGGTAGAAAAAATATGGGATATCGTATTGGAAAACTTTCGAGTGACTGAAAGAGATTTATGAGAAGCCCTAAGCATCTCATTGGACAGTGAAAGCAATATTTTGGGTTTCAGAAAGCAGCATGCACAATGGGTGTCGCATTCGCTAACAATGCACAGTGGTCCGACCAGAAGGCGTTGGCGGACAAAATCCAAAAACTCATTTAATTAAGCTGAAAATATATATTTAGGGGTTTAGGGATCAGTGATGACGAATCTGACCTTAGTTTTAGTAAATTTTAAATTCATTGAATACTCTAAATACATTTTTACTTCCGTAATTAGCTGGTGAGTTCATTTTTACATCTTTCACGACCCCAGAGAGTACCACGTGGAGGCTTACGGTAAGGTTATTCTCTCCTAATTTTTTTTGTTTTTAGATTTTTTTAATTTTTTTAGATTTTTTTAATTTTTTTTTTTTTTTAATTTTTTTTTAATTTTTAAATTTTTTTTTTATTTTTAATTTTAAATTTTTTTTCTTATTTTTAATTTTTAAATTTTTTTTGGATATTTAGTTGTTTTTTTGTTTTTAATTTTTAATTTTTTTTTATGATTCAGAATCCTCGGTGAGCTGTTTTCTGAGGCTGGATCATTTTTCAAATTTAAAAGCGCAAGAACCTTTTTTGAAAATGGTTTTGGCTTGTTTTTCGGAACCTTAGTTTTTGATATTATAACTACATCTGATGAACAAAGCAATGCATTTAATAAATCTGTCATTGAGTCAGTTGTCGACATTTTTCGTGTATTGTTTTGTCTAAAATTTTTCAAATCCTTATCGCGTACTTCCTGAGCCTCTTCGGAGAGTTGGCCAATAGGCAGCAAAGCATGTTTAATAATTAAACTCCCATGAATTAATATTTTGTGCACGGAAGCCGGCATGTAATACCAATCATATAGTTGGACAAATAGTTTAGCAGAATCAAGGGCATATTTTTGAAATGCTTCAATATTAATATCAAGACCAGACGATAATGTTTGTAAAATGGAACAAATGCAAATTTGAATGCGACTTTCTCTGCAAAATTTGGAGTGTTTTCGAAAGGATAAAGTAGGATTCTAAATTGAAATAAGAGGAAAAAGAGTGGTGTGAACTTAGTTCTCCGGCTCCGAAATGAGTTCGTGTCCACAAATCGATCAAGAAGGTGTTACCATCAGTTTTTTATTATGTTAAACGAATTTGTTTTTGCATTACTTACAAACTGGTAAAGAAATAAATTCTGTATGTTATTGTAACCTTCTAGACCAGCTGAACGAAAACAATTCTTGAAAAAAGATCCAGTTTGCAAAAGAAAAACATTATTTCCCATCAGGACAAAGCACCGCGTCACAAGAGCATTTTGGACTTGATTGAATTAAAGTTCGAATTGTTGAAGCATCAACCGTATTCACCAGATTTGGATCCTTGCGATTTCCTTCTGGGCCAGACCTAAAAAAATGCATGCGTGGAAAACGTGCTTCATCAAATTATGAAGTCTTAGCATCTGTAGAAGCATACTTTGAAGCCCTTTCAGACTCTCACTTCAGGGATGGAACTTATTGGAATCTCGTTGGAACAAATGTATTGTTGTTCAGGAACTCTATACTGAATATTAAAGTGAATTCCAAACAATAAAGTTGTGATTTTTAATCGAACCAGAAACCTTATTGAAGAACCTAGTATGTGCGATAGGAAAATAGAAACACGTTTAGTGTTCCAGAAAATAAAAATAAAAAGAAAAAAAAACATATTTTTTTATTAAAAAAAATAAAACGTAAATCGCAGTGGAAAATATAAAGATTTAAAAAAAGTTAATATATTATAAATAGCTTTGTGGTCCAATCCGTATTACCTGTTATCAGGAAAATATATTGAAAGCAAAGAACTTTAGTTGGTGATTGCGAAGAAGCGAATCTAAGAATAATTACACAGTCCTGCGAGGGTGAGTTTCTAGAATGGCTGTACTTGTTTCTTGTAGTTTTTTATGCGCTGAAAACGAATCTGACCTTCAAAATGCTCCATCACGTCAGGATTTTTGGTAAATGAAGCCTAAAAGGTCAAAAAATGGCCATTTTAGCCATTTTTGATAATATTTTTTGGGATAGAAAATTTTTGTTTTTCAATTTTCAACGAAAAGGTTGCATAGTACAACTCTTTAGCTTTAAATCCCATTTTTTTAAATTATTGTACGATTTTTTAAAAAAAGTTATGACATTTTGAAATTAACAGTTTCAGTTACGCCAATAGACGTTATCCCCAACGATACCCAATAATTATCTAAAGCCATACGATTACCAGCTTATTTATTGGAAGGAATATTTCTTATAATATATATTCATAATTGGCGTTTATACTGATTGTTTCGCCGCGCCTCTCCTCCTAATTGTGTCCGATTCCGAACCGAAGATATTTTTTATGAGAATCTTTTGAATGGCAGAAATAGACTCACAGGTTTGCCATTATCTGTCGAGAGGCGACCACTATTAGAAAAAAACGTTTTCTATCGCTTTGTTGTTTCTTGCATGGATACTCGAACCTACGCACTTCCGAACGGTAATCACGCACCAACCCGTTAGGCTACGGCGGGCGATCGAGGAAAGTTATTGGAAGTTATGCACTACAATGATTCTGAAGATGTTATAGCTTTGTCAGCACGTCAACACCGACTATTGATGATTTTAGCTATCGCTAGTTTGACAGCTCTACTTCCCAGCATCATTGAATAAAGTATTTTGAAGTGTAACTCTGAAGCACTTTGGCTGATTATAGGATAGCAAGGAATCAACATTCAAACAACATTTTTTCAGTGGCAACCAAAACCCAAAATCCCTTTAATAAGTGAGCGCATGTGCGTATGCGATACTGATTATTCAGCTCAGCAGCGGAATGCAAGAGTACCGTTAATGCCCCAGGCAAAATGTGGCATGCACACAATGCAGTTGCATTGCATCCTGCAAGTACGCTACCATGCTGAGAATTAAATACTCAACGTAACGATCCCTAAAGTGCACTAAATGTCAGATTTGTTGCTTGGCTACTTTGATTCCTTTTGTTCGTATCGAATTTTCACCAATACAGCTGCAGCGGTACGCTTGCAGCATGTTGACGGCTTTATAAATGCGATTACTGTTGTGCTAATGAGATTGCGCAAAAATGCCAGACTTTTAAAATTTTTTTTATTATTTTTTTTTTCTGTACTCACACATTTCGCCTGCCTATTTCGGCAGTATCAACCATTGCGTATCTCGGCTATTCTCGTTTTAAATTTCACTGGTAAATGAATTTTCCTTTCACATTGAGATTTTGATATTTTGGTGTTTTTGCAAAAGCTTGCATTATCAAATAATCTCAATTGGGAAGAAACCGGTGAACACCACAATTAAGTCATAAGTAAAAATAGGTATTACAAATCAGGAAATAAGTGAGGTAATGCACAACTTCGGTGCGTTCTAAGCTTTATACTTAATATCTATGCATATTTCGGTAAAATTAAATTTGGGTTGGTTGGATTCTACACGGACAGATGGCAAGTTTAATCGTAGCATATAAAACGTGGGCGTAGTATTTATCTCACGCCAATAGTATTTAAGTCAGATCCAAATAAGATGGCCAGCAATATGTGTTCTAATTTTAGACGCTTTTTATTAAATAGGGATTTATCCAAAAATATGCGTGACACCGCTCATTTTTCGAGATTTTAATTCCGTTGTATTTATTTTTCAGGTTCATCGTTTCTAACAAATTTGAGTAATTTTGCTTTAATTATAACAGAGATATTGCGCTTTTTCTTTCTTCAAAACTACCCTTATGTAGCAGGTGGGCGTGGCTATTGACCGATTTCACCGATTTCACCCATTTCCCAATACCAATAAACCTTGGAGAAATATTATAAAGATTTCCAAGTTTCAATAAAATATAATATAATATAAGGGGCTTGCCTAAAGATGCGCCTAAAGGTTGTCTTAAAATAAAACATTAAAAGTTTAGATTCTATCCAGTTTCATTAATATGTGAAAAATTATATTTACATATGTATATATAAATATATATTTTTATTTATATTTAAAAATCGCTCATTGCTCTGTGAAAATCGTATTCTAAGGATCAAAATAAGAAACTTTGCCAAAGGAACCATACCTCATGCCAGTGGCACACCCCTGGAACTCCCCTGGGGGGTTCCCCGTACAATCATTTCAAAATATCACCATTTTTGGCCTTTACATGAAAAAATCAGCTAAATGGCTATGTTTTTTTCTTTTTTATTTTTATTTATTTATAATAATATCTATTTTTTCTCTTAAGAAATTTATTTAGTCAGAACATATGTAATTGAAAAAAGTAATTTAAGTGAGTTATAGAAAAGAAACTAAAAGTTCGACCCAAATTGGGGGACATCAGAATTCGTTTTAGAGGTATAGTTCCTTCGGCAAAGTTTCTTATTTTGATCCCTAGAATATGATTTTCACAGAGCAATGGGCGATTTTTTGCCTCTCCAGAAATCGATCCGGACTAATATGTATATATACAATTGGTTGCGTGCGTCTTGAATGGAGGGACCTACAGTTTCAAGCCGACTCCGATATTTCTTATGAGGAGCTTTTCCATGGCAGAAATACACTCGGAGGTTTTTCCCATTGCCTGCCTGTGAAAAATTACATCATCTAAATTCTGTTTAAGGAATCAAACACCTAAGTGCTGGTTTTGATGTGTGTTTTACATTTCCAAGTCACATAGACTTTATTTTATCTAAGCGTACGCCGTAATTTGCTATTCACCGCTTTTATCAGAGGCAAACTATTAATATGGAGGACGATACCATATGTAGAAGTCCACGTAAGTAGGGAAAGTCACTAATTGCCATTCACTTGGAGGTGACCAGGACGATTCTTCTATATATGGTTCAAGCAGCTCACAACTTCCGCGATTAGCCCAAGTATCCGCTGGGTATCTTTCAAGCACCTGTTCGAATGCGAGCTAATGTGAGAAGATGATGCATCCCAGGACTGCTGGTTGTGGGCTGGGTTTGGGACCCGCCACTTAAAAATCCCCCCAATGAAAACACGAACAAACCTTCGGATAAGAACTTCCTATACCGATGACGACCCGTGCAAATGAACTAAGGACTATGATTTGATGTTACTTGGGCACTTCCCTTAATGGGGAAGGTGCCTCTGCGCGGCTGGTTGATGTCCTCGTGAGAGTGGTGTCAGCCTTACTGCCATTCAAGCGATGCGATAGATGGGGCAAGGCAAGAAAAACATAGGACCCTGCGACGTTTACTATAGCTGCCATGTAAAGGAGCGCAAATTCGGTGTCGGATTTGTTGTGGGAGAAAGTCTTCGTCGCCAAGTACTGTCGTTCACTCCGGTGGACGAGCGATTCGAAATAATTCGCATCAAAGCCCGATTTTTTAACATCTCGCTCATTTGAGCAAACGCCTCGATAGAAGAGAACGACGATGCGACCGTTCAAGACTTCAACTCCCCGAACAAGAGAGCAAACTACGTGTATAATACCCGAATTACTAGTTCTCTTTATGAGCTCCATGACATCTCGAATTCCATTCAACTTCTCTTAATAATGCTTCTCTACTCAATTAATCTGTGCATTGTATGTAGTTTAATTTAACTTTTTGTTAACGATACTTTTGAAGTAAGCGTAATAAAGTAAACATTCAGATTTGTATAGTTAACTAGAAAGTT
>JAYXIM010008881.1:0-14221 GCA_037575425.1 Anastrepha fraterculus | reverse complement strand
TGTTGATTTTTGACAATTTTGTCCGCTGAGGTGTCGCGCCTTGTCTGCCATGTAGAGTTAGTTATTATTTACGAGAACGGTAATTTCTCACTTGGAATTTACACTTTGTTATATTAAAATTCAATGGGCTATAAAACTGCTAACCTAGAAAAACTCTGTTCAGAAAATTAAAATTTTAATGAAATTTTTAACAATTTGTACAAAGCGTGAAATTTTGCGTTATTTCATTTTTATTGTACAAAAATTCTGGTTAAAAATTACAGATTTACAATATTGGCTTATTTGAAAGTTTCATTATGATTTTTCTTCATACAAAGTGACGCAAAATTAATCATACTATCGGAAGATTTATAATTTTTACAAATGGCGTTGTGTGTCAATCATATTTGACACTTGTAAACTAAAAAACTGTAAGAACCAAAATAAAGATTTACATTAGCCAAAACCATTTTTTTTTTATTAGATAAAAAAGTTATTCAAGTTATTGTATTTAAAATTTTTAAATAAGAAATAGTTAGCATCCTCAGAATACGCAAGCGAAGTATTACCATCAATACATTGGGTGCATTTAAGGTGCAGGTTTTCATTGCATCTATCATTTATTTATCGGATTCCGGCGAGCCCGAAAAAACAACTGGTACGACGAGGAATGTCATGCTGCCGCAGAAAGAAAGGATGCCGCCTATAGAGCCACGCTGCGATCGGGCGCAACGCGAGCCATGTGGGATCGCTACAGAGAGCTGAAAAAGGAAGAGAGACGTATTATCCGAAAAGAAGAAACGAGAGGCCGAAATACGTGAGTGCGAAGAGCTTGAGATGCTGGCCAACAGGAACAACGCCCGAAAATTCTACCAGAAAGTTCGGCGGCTTACAGAAGGTTTCAAGACCGGGGCGTTTTCCTGTAAGAACAAAGACGGCGAACTGGTGACTGACGTACAGAGCAATCTTAAATTATGGAGGGAACACTTCTCGAACCTATTAAACAGTGACAGCTGCGCATGTTACCGAGAAAGTGAAGATCCCGATACCCCAATCGTTGACGACGGAATTGTCGTCCCGCTACCCGATCATGACGAGGTGAGAATAGCGATAATGCGGCTAAAGAACAACAAAGCCGCGGGCGCCGACGGACTGCCGGCTGAGCTATTCAAACATGGCGGCGAGGAGTTGGTAAGGTGCATGCATCAGCTCCTATGCAAAATATGGTCGGATGAAAGCATGCCTGCCGATTGGAATTTAAGTGTGCTCTGCCCAATCCATAAGAAGGGCGATCCTGCAATTTGTGCCAATTACCGCGGGATTAGTCTTCTAAATATCGCCTATAAGGTTCTAGCGAGCGTATTGTGTGAAAGGCTGAAGCCCACCGTCAACCAACTGATTGGACCTTATCAGTGTGGCTTCAGACCTGGAAAGTCTACCATCGACCAAATATTCACAATACGCCAAATCTTGGAAAAGACCCATGAAAGGAGAATCGACACACACCATCTTTTCGTCGACTTCAAAGCTGCATTCGACACTACGGAAAGGAGTTACCTGTATGCCGCGATGTCTGAATTTGGTATCCCTGCAAAACTAATACGGCTATGTAAGATGACGTTACTCAACACCAGCAGCGCCGTCAGAATTGGGAAGGACCTCTCCGAGCCGTTTGATACCAAACGAGGTTTCAGACAGGGTGACTCGCTGTCGTGTGACTTCTTTAACTTGATGTTGGAGAGCATCGTACGAGCCGCAGAACTTAATCGCTCAGGCACAATATTTTATAAGAGCGTACAATTGTTGGCGTATGCCGATGATATCGATATCATCGGCCTTAACAACCGCGCTGTTAGTTCTGCCTTCTCCAAACTGGATAAAGAGGCAAAGCGAATGGGTCTGGTGGTGAACGAGGACAAAACGAAGTACCTCCTGTCTTCAAACAAACAGTCGGCGCACTCGCGTATCGGCACTCACGTCACTGTAGACAGTTATAATTTCGAGGTTGTAAAAGACTTCGTCTATTTAGGAACCAGCATTAACACCGATAACAATGTCAGCCTTGAAATCCAACGTAGAATCTCTCTTGCCAACAAGTGCTACTTTGGACTAAGTAGGCAACTGAGCAGTAAAGTCCTCTCTCGACGAACAAAACTAACACTCTACAAGACTCTCATCATGCCCGTCCTAACGTATGGCGCAGAAGCTTGGACGATGACAACATCGGATGAAGCGACGCTTGGAGTGCTCGAGAGAAAGATTCTGCGTAAGATTTTTAGACCTTTGCACGTTGGCAACGGCGAATATCGCAGACGATGGAACGATGAGCTGTATGAGCTTTACGACGACATAGACATAGCGCAGCGAATAAAGATCCAGCGGCTACGTTGGCTGGGTCATGTCGTCCGAATGGATACAAACGCTCCGGCTTTGAAAGTATTCGATGCGGTACCAGCTGGTGGTAGCAGAGGAAGAGGGCGGCCTCCTCTGCGTTGGAAAGATCAGGTGGAGAAGGACTTGGCTTCACTTGGTGTGTCCAACTGGCGCCGGTTAGCACGAGAAAGAAACGACTGGCGCGCTTTGCTAAACTCGGCCAAAATCGCGTAAGCGGTTATAGCGCCAATTAAGAAGAAGAAGAAGAATAACCATTCCTTACTTCCAGCGAAACAATTTAAGTGAATAAAGCCTTTTCTCTTAAAATTCCTCAAGAGGCTCTCAGAGATAGGCTGCTTGAAAATCGATATCCTTAATCTTACCTACAAAAAGGAGCACATTTTGAGCGCAGAGTTAGAAGCCTCGTTAGAAGTACGTATTTTCGCACCCAATATTCATTACATTTTGGAATTTAATACGCAACTCAAATGAAATATTCTAGTGAAATAAGTCACTGAAGCACTAATGGCATTATATTTACCTCGATTGCCAGAACCGATTTGGACAAACGATAAAAAGCACCGACCGTCGACTTGCGCTATGCAGCCAACTGATGGCTTATCGCTGCTTAACTGCTATAGAAATTCCCAATAAGTAGCCCTTTTTGCCACTTAACCGATATTTTACGTATTAAAAAATGTACTCGTATATCCAAAGGTAAAGAGACTTATTTGAGATATAGTAGCCGTAGCCGAATGGGTTGGTGCGTGATCACCATTCGGAATTCACAGAGAGATCATTGGTTCGAATCTCGGTGAAAGCAAAATTAATAAAAACATTTTTCTAATAGCGGTCGCCCCTCGGCAGGCAATGGCAAACCTCCGATTGTATTTCTGCCATGAAAAATCTCCTCATAAAAATATCTGCCGTTCGGAGTCGGCTTGAAACTGGAGGTCCCTCCATTTGTGGAACAACATCAAGACGCACACCACAAATAGGAGGAGGAGCTCGGCCAAACACCTAACAGAAGTGTACGCGCCAATTATTTTTTTGTTTTTTTTAAATTAATCATCCAACGTTTTTATGAATAATTTTTCACTAAATAAATAAAATGTTTTGCGTGATGGAAATCTTCAATTTCATCTTTACGCACTCCGTTATTTATAATTTGTAAATAAAAAATATCCCAAAAACGATAGACGTCCACACATATGAATATAACTTAAAATCATTAACATTTTTTAATTTAAATGAAAAGACCCCAAACAGCATTTCTTAAATATATGGATGTGAAAATATGACAAAAAATTATTTTCTTAAAATATATAAGGAAATAACCCTAAAACCATTATTTTTTAATATATACGAAAATATTACAAACAAATATTTTTTCGAAATATATACGGAAATATACCTAAAACCATTTTAATAATATAAAAAATACTCAAAACCCCATTTTCTAATAAATTCGAAAATATCCCTAAAGCTAATTTCCTAAAATTCTTATTAATGAAAATATAGCAAAACCAGAAAAAAATATGTAATATATGTATTTGAATATATAAAGAAAATTATTTTCTTAGATATACATTCTGTCAAAAAATATATCGGGAATTGTTCATTTAAAAATCTCGCGTTACACATTCAAGTATGTCTTAATTTTTTCTGCTGCCATGTTGGTACAACTGTCCTCTATAGTGTCACAGAGTTCGAGTGTGATCTGTCAATTAGCTTGTTTTTGGCATTTAATTATTTATATCAGTCAACCGCAGGTGTGCTCTGCCATTTTCACTATGGATACAAACATCGAACAAAGAATTTGTCTTGCATTTTGTGTTTTGAACGGGATGATGAATCGTTGAAAATGTTGCAAAAAGCCAATGGCGAGTGTGCTTTATCCAACCACGGGTCTAGGAGTGGTATAGGGCTTTTGCAAAGAGCCGAGAAGTCGTGGAAGATTTGCCTCGATCTGGTCGCCCCTCAACGTCTTCAACGGATGAAAACGTCGACAAAGTCAAGGAAATGGTTCGGAAAACCATCACTTAAATTTTAGGGAGGTATCTCGTGACCTTAGCGTGTCTCACGAATCAATTCGCAATATTTTACACTATCAATTGGCCATGAGACGCATGGCTGCTCGACTCGTTCCAAGAGATTTGGATTTCTTTCAAAAAATGCATCGGAAAAGGGTGGCTGAAGACATGCTTGAGTAAGTGAATTCGGACCCAACGTTTATACAGCGCATCATAGCAGGTGATGAGGCGTAGGTATACGAGTTTGACATGCAAATCAGTCAACAGGCGGCTGAATGGCGCTATCCACATGAGCCGACACCCAAAAAACCACGTCAAAGTCGGTCAAAAGTGAAAGTCAGGCTACTCGTTTTCTTTGATTATCTTGGTGTTGTGCATTCGGAATTCGTTCCAAATTTTATTTGGCAGTTATGCAACGTTTGAGAGAGAATCTGCCTAGGAAAAGGCCCAATTTGTGGAAAGAAAACGCATGGATCTTGCACCATGATAACGCACCGTCTCACAAGGCTCATATTGTGAACACGTTTTTGACGAAAAAGTCGACCAATATCATCGAACAACCACCGTATTCACCGGATTTAGCCCCCTGTGACTCTTTCCCTTGTCCAAAAACTCAAATTGCCACTCCGCGGACGCCGCTTTGAGTCGATAGAGGCCATTAAGGTGAATTCGCTGAAGGAGCTGAAAAAGATCTCCTCAGATGGGTTTAAAAGGTGCTTTGATGACTGAACGAATCGTTGGCATATGGGTATTGCTTCGAATGGAGCCTACTTTAATAGCGATATTTTCATGATTAAGCAATTACTTGACGTTTTATTAAACAATTCCCGGTACTTTTGTAACAGCATGTATGTGTATGTATATATAAAAATAAACAAAAATATTTTTTTTATTATACAAGTACATCTACAAATGTAAATATCTGAAACAGCAACGAAACTCTGTTGTTTTTGCCCTTCTTAAAAATCAAAAAAAGCCTAATTTGTGGTCTCAAAATTCCACTTAAGCTGTCATATGGATGACTCTGGTGTAGTTGCACGGCGCTGGCATCTAGTGGGCTCCCGTATGATGAGTTGCTTTAAGCAAATTTTTTAAACACCTAACAAATTGAAGAAACGAGTACGTTCACGTGTTATGAGCTACTGCATTTCTCTATGTTTTTATTTTATTTATTTTTGAATTCGTTGAACTACAATATTTTTCCTTCTCCAACAGCAGCTGCTAGCTGATATTTGGAAACTCTTATTTGTACTACTAAAACATATGAAACAATGCGAAAATAGTGGCCCTACTGCTCTGCTTTCTAAAACAAAGCCCACACTCGAAATAAATATCTATTCCACCTGTTTTTGAGTGCTGTTGTGGTTCGTTTTTTATTTATTTCTACTATTTACAAAAGCAATCATTTCAAAATCAACAGCAAAACAATACTCCGCAACAGCTGTGGGAAAGATATGTGTTAAACAGTTTTTTATAGAAAATTTATATGATACGAGTATTTACTATTTATTTACATTTTATTACTTTTGTTTTGTTTTGTGTGGCTTCTGATATTTTCAGCAATATAACAAATATAGAAACAGCTGTTCCTAAAATTTTCGAAAAGTACTAAAAAAATACGAAACATGAAGAAGTGAATAGAAAAAATAGTTCACATGTTCTGCTTTAGGACACTTGGCTTTCATATAAAGGGTTTTCCAACAACAGGTGCTATTTTGAATAGCCCGCTATTGTCGCTTCGGTAGATGTCACTTTTGAAGCTGCCATTTTTTGATAATTGACAAGTAGAAACTACGCCATTAATAAAAATGGAACGATACCCGCTTAAAGAACGCATTGAAATTATTAAAATTCACTAGAAAAATGGTCAAAATTTGGCATAGACGGTTCGTAAAACTCGAACATTTTTGGGTCATCGTGAAGCACCTTGTCGGACCGCAATACAGAAATTGAAAAACTTCGAGCTGCTGGGACAAGTTAGTGATGTGAAGAATAAAACCCGTGCACGTCGCTTAAGAACACCCGAAAATATTGCTGTTGTAGCCGAAAGTGTTAAAAAAACCCAGGTTTTTCTATTCCTCGTCGTTCTTTGGAATTAGGCATTCCACAAACGTCATTACACTGTATTTTGCATAAAGATTTGGGTCTTAAGGCTTATAAAGTCCAGTTAACACAAGAACTCCAGCCGGCCGATCATCAACAACGTCGTCTCTTTGCTGATTGGGTCGTTGAAATGGGTGAAAATTATCCGGAATTCCATCGAAAAATCATCTTGAGTGATGAGGCACATTTCCACCTCGATGGCTTCGTCAACAAACAAAACTTGTAGGATTTGGGGCCCAGAAAATCCACGAGTTATTGTTGAAAAGAGGCTCGACGCGCGACTGTTGTGTGCGGTTTATGGTTCGGCGGAGTCACTGCAACTTACTTTTTCGAAAATGAAGCTGGAGAAACAGTTACGAGTTAGGGGAAAACCCGAACAATTGCCTAAAATCATGCAGACCAATTAGTCTCAGCTCATTTTTCCTTAAAACAATGGAAAAGATAGTTGATCAGTATATTAGGGAAAACAATCTAGCTAACTTCCCACTGCATAGACTTCAATTTGCTTATCAACAGGGAAAATCCACTAAGACTGCAATACACAGTCAAATGTCCGACCCTTAATGGAACAGCACTTCAACTCTCGATAGAAGCGAACTATCTTGGCGTCAGTCTTGACAAAACGCTTACGTGGAATTCCCATATTGAGAGAGTTACTTCAAAAGCCACAAGAGTATTCTTTGCCTGCACAAGGCTTTTTGGTAAGACATGGGGACTAAACCCTAGAATGACCTTCTGGACCATCACCACAGTTGTGAAACCCATAGTCACTTATGCATCCTTAGCATGGTGGCCCAAGGTCAAGCAAAGAAAGGCAGCAAAGGAATTAAACAAACTGCATCGCCTGATATGTGTTGGTATTACAGGGGCTATGAAAACATGTCCCACGGATGCATTGGGTGCTCCTGAGCATACCACCGCTTCCAATTCTAATTGAAAGGGAAGCTCGCTCGAGTGCCTTAAGATTAAAAGGTATATCTGAACTTAAAAGTGGGGATATGAAAGGACATTTAAAGATCTTAGAAGACTTCTACATAGTCCCATTCTTCATAGGGATGATATACTATCACCCAAACCAATACTCTTCAGGAACTTCCAAGTTATAATTAATGAACGAACAGACTGGAGAACTAACTCTATCACTTTCAAACCTGGCTCCAAGCTATGGTTTACTGATGGGTCTAAATTGGAAAATGGTAGAACAGGGGCAGGAATCAATGGGCCTAAATTCAAAAAATCGATTCCGATGGGGTTCTACCAAACAATATTCCGGGCAGAAATACATGCCATCGAAATATGTGTGAGAGAATGCCTTAGCAGGAAAATGAGAGGTACTTACATCTACATACTTTCAGATAGCCAAGCGGCTCAAAAAGCCCTTCTATCAACAACTATCACCTCTAAATTCGTAAATGATTACCTAAACCTTCTCAACACGTTAGGAAACCTCAACATAGTAACACTAGGCTGGACTCCGGGACATAAAGGACATGAGTGAAATGAAATGGCTGATGACCTTGCAAAACAAGGAGCAAATATGCAACTTACTGGTCCTGAGGCTTTCTGTGGACTCACAAAAGGCCACATTAATGAATTCCTTAGAAAATGGGAAGAAAGAAAACTTGCCGCACTCTGGCTAAACTGTGCCGGTCAGCGTCAAGCCAAACTATTCCTAAGTCCCAACAAGGGAATATCTGACAAGCTACTCTCACTAAGCAGAGTAGATCTGCGTCTTTTAACAGGATATCTTACAGGTCACTGCAGCCTGAGATATCATCTAAATAATATTGGTCTATCTGAGACCAATGTCTGCCGCTTTTGCGAAATGGACATAGAAAGCTCAGAACCTGTGCTTTGTGAATGTCCTGCGTTAGGAAGACAGAGACTTCATCACCTTGGTGGTATCGTAGTATCTCCATGCAATCTTTGGAACAACAAACCCAAAATTGTGCTAAAATTTTTAAAAAGCCTAAAACTCTAGGGTTACAAAATAGGCCTTTCACAATAGCAGCTCTGGTCGCAGTGCGCAATGGCCTTCTAATAATAATAATAACAGTCACGATGAATGTATTGCGCTATCGGGAGATAATTAATGATTTGTATGGCCGGAATTGGATAGTATTGATCTGGACAACGCTTATTTTCAACAAGATGGCGCTACGTGCCACACAAGTAACGAAACTATTGATCTTTTACGGGAAACTATAACAAATAACACCTCTTATTGGAAAACCCTTTATAAGTTGCCTTGTATATGAATGAGAATAGATATGTACGGCTTTTGCCAAAAACGCTTGTGTATATGTATGTAATTGTAATTGCATTAGTTACACAAATTGCAAAGTGCTCAAAAATGTGCTGCTCTGCCATTTGCTGTTTATTTGTGCAGACTTTTCATATTTTGGTTGGCCTTCACTTTTGCATACCGGAGAGTTACCAAAAATTTGCTTCACTTTGTCCATCATTTTTGGTTTACTTGTTGTTGTTGGTCTTTTTATTTATTTATTTTTTTTCATATTTTTTTTCTGTTTTTCGTATGTAGCAGCGAAAGTTTTTGAATAATATTGCTTTAGAGTTTTTGTTCTACAACCTTTGGTTGCTCATGGCATGAAAAATTTCAAACGCAATCATTTCTGAAGCACAGTTTTAGGTGAGAATATTTGTTTTTGTGTTCCTCTTTTCAGTGCAACAAAAATATCATAATTACTATTCCATAAAGCCAGGTAACATCCACAAACGCGCGAACCCAAAAATATGTAAACATGAATTAAAATTTTTAAACTAATTTAAACGTGAAAATTTATTTAAATTTGTAATAAACATTTTCCGAATTGTAACAAATAATTCATGCAACAGTTTACAACTTTTTAATGAAACCAGAAAAGGTGAAAATATGCGACTATCAAGTAGGGGAATATATTATATTAAATATAAAATATGCTTATGAGCTCAAAACTTTGTTGTTGTAAATCGTAAATTGTATAATTTTATAATTAGTTGCTTTTAGCGTGAAACTGCTGCTCAATTGCAGCCAACGAAATTAAATGGTTTTCGATGCTATTAAAAACCACAGAACTCAGAATTTGGCGAATTAAATCAAAAATTAAAAAAAAAAATCTCCCCATTTCAAAGGATACGTGGAGGGCATCCCAAAAAACCAACCTTTTTTGGTGACTCTCAAAACAGCCAAAAGTAACTATTTTTTGCCAAGCCGATGGCCCATGCTGCTAGTGCTGCTGCCTTCTTATATTTGTATAACTTATATTATTATACAAATTTAATAATAATAATAATAATAATAATAATATTTTTTGCCATAAATTTGGAATTCGATGCCTGTTAACAGCTATTACTGCATCACCTACTGAGGCAATCGCAAGACTTTTTGAGCCGGTTAGCACAAATATTGAGCTCAGTGAATGCCAATTTCTTTCAAGGTCACTCAAAAAATATTATACAATCGTCAAATAACAGTCAGTCTCGTTAAAAGATTGGAGCATATTTTGGCTTTATTTCGTCGATGAAATTGTTGAAGTGTTTCATTAGTTCAAAGTGTTGAAGAAGTTCGTTGTTAGAAGTGTTTCATTAGTTCGACCACTTCTGTCCATTATTGAGACAATTTCAATTTCAATAGCTCTGCTCTGCTTATGCGCCAATTCTATGCACTTCTGATCGATCACATAGGTACTTCCATCTCGTCAGTTGTTGACGATTCATGTGGAAAACCGAATTTAGTGTTCGAGCTAATAAGAGAAGCTAATAAAGAATGATTCAATCAATTCTCAACGCACCAAACGCATACCAAAATCTTCCATGTTTGACAATCTTCTTTGCGGCGTCGCAAAGCTGCCAGTATTGATTACTTACGAGTGCCGCTTGAAAAATTTGTGCAAAATGAGAGAGATGGCATTACTGATACGCACCGAGGTTATGTTTAGTTAATAGCATCCCTTGGAATAACACACACTAAGTTTCAGCCAGGTCGGTTTACATCTTTGTGTTTGGCTTTCGTTTGAATCGCGGAATTCGAGTGATTTTTCTTCCATTCGAGTGACTTTTTCCATCAGGACAACGCACCAACTCATGCCTCAGCAGTTGTTGATGAAATGAAAATAGAGCTCCAACTCGATTCAGTAGAGTTTCAACTTTGTTTTTATTCTACACAATTGGCTCAATCGGATGTCTTGTACTACTCTTTGGTCCCCAATTTGAAGAAATGGCTGGTGGAAAAAAGATTTTAAATTTTTAGCAAACGAGGATTAATCAAACGAGGAGGTGATTACAGAAACGAATAGCTCTTCTTTAAGACTTGAACAAATCGCATTATTCGAAAGGGATCAACAAAGTAGAACAGCGTTGAACGAATAATTATGTAGCTTTTATTACTACATGGACTTTTCAAACGATCCTCGTATTCAAACGGGAAAATGGCTTCAGACAAGCCCACAGAAAACTAGTTCAACAGTCAAATCACAAATTCTAATATGGAAGTGTATAAACTTATTTTTTCAGATAGGCATATCACCCAGTATTTCTTTTCAAAAATTCAAACGTTGTATGAAAAATTCGTCACTTGCGTGATTCTATGCAAACCTGGACCTTGTTAACGCATGTCAGAGATCAAAAAGTTAATCTACTAGAGAGCAGCAGAAATAGTTTCTTAGTGAACTCGCGTAGGGCTAGGACGCTGATTATTGCAGTGTAGTCATTGGAACTGTCGTGTAGAGTATTCGTCTAGTGGGTTTACTAGATTATAATACGTTGGTTATTGAAATCGGTAAGGCACTGTGAACTACTCCTAATCATTATGCTTCATTCTATGCTAAAGCTAAAGCGAAATTCGCAGACATTCGAGGCAATGCTGCTGCTGCTCAAGTTTGGCCCGAAGTTGGAAGAAGCAGGCAACGAAATTCTTGAATTCTTCGATGCAGTGATTGACTAATATGAACAAAACTAATGTTACCTGTCATGTCCAGCCGACTGTCGCAGTTCCTCTTATCACTAAGCAGAGGGGACTGTAGAGAGCTGGTTGGACTGATGACGGGCCACTTTCAATGGTCAAAGGACATGGAAAAGGTGGCTGTCTCAGACAGTGCACAGCTCAGTGCTCAGCATATGGAGAGAAGGATGAGACGGTGGACCACTTTCTGTGCCTAGCCTTCGCTCGAATCAGTCTTAAGGTCTTTCTTGGCACTGATGTACTAAGAAGCGACCACCTTGGCTCCTTGGCACCTCATGATATACCCAGTTTTCTTCCGAGGTCAAGTCGATTTAAAAAAATAAAAAAGGGAACACGAGTGCAGTACAATGGATTTAATCGTGTCTGAGTTCTGTACTTGCTAGTCTGTCCGGACAAAAAACACAACAAAAAAACAAATTGGTTCATAAACAACTACATTTATTACAAGCGAGTTCTTCTACATCCACATCCGCTTAAGCCAACAATGGATGGGCTGCAAAATCTGAAAAGTGAACCCTGAAAACTTATTTACGCATGGCTCGAAAGGGAATGTGAAAATTCACTCGAACCTGTTTTTAGGTAGTTCGAAGTCGCACGAGAATGTGGCGGTTCCTTTAACCACCTATGGGCTTCTCTTCTTCAGGTGGGTCTCGCATCAGCTCTGCTGAGCTGACATTGAATGAAACTTTGAATTTTACAGCATTTTTTTAGCCACGTTTGCAAGGAAGGCTTTCGAGAAAACTTAAAAAAGCTTCTATATCCCCTTGAAGTTTGGTGTTTTATGCAGTCACGGTTCGATAGGTTCCAGGCTGCGAGTCTCGATATAATTTCGAGTGATTTTTGTGTTGGCTATCCGGACTATGATGAAGTGGTATAATCTCGGCAACCCAGCTTTTGTGATGCTAAGATTCAGCAGTTTTACCTCTCACTTTTTGCATCTCAGTATCTACACCTCCCAAGCTTGCGTAAAGCTGAGATTTCATAGTATTGACTTTTGCTTTGAAGCTATACCTGAGAAGTTATCAGTTTTAGTTATAAGACAAATGCAAAATCTTAATTTCTTCAGAAGAAATTTCCACTGCGATAGCTGATAATCTTCTATCTCCTTCTCCTTCTTCTTGATTGACGCGATAATCAGTTAAGCCCAGATTTTGGCCCAGTTTAACAAAACGCGCCAATTGTTTCCTGCTCGTGCTGCCCGGCGTCAGTTGGGCACACTAGGTGAAACCAAGCCCTTCTCCACCTGACCTTTTTAACGCAGAGGAGGCCTTTCACTTCCTCTGCTTCTACCAGCTGTTACAGCACCGCAACTTTGAGAGCCGGAGTGTTTGTAGCTATTTGAGCGACATGACTCAGCCAACGAAGCCACTGGATCTGTATTCACTTCAGTTTGTCTATGTGAAAATCATTACCGTTCAAATATCTATCTTACACCCTCATCACTCACTTCTCCTGTTTCCTGTTCATGGTGTAACAATATACGGATTCTTCCTTAACTCCTTGCGTTAGAAGCAACCATTTAACTCAACGTAAACCAACCTAGAGTTTACTAGTAACTAGCAGTGTTTACTCGATGGTCATCCTTTGCATTTTAAAAAATAAGAAATATCTGAAAAAAAGTTGGTTGAACTTTTTATTTATTTATTTATTTATTTATTGTCTTTGAATGGATACATTCTTACAGACTATATTAAGCTAATGTACAATAGTTTAGTAGTATACTAAGAAAAGAACGATTTAAGATGATTGACTAAGATGCCATACGGCCATGTAAAATCAGCACCAGAAGAATTGAAAAACATATTTAAATCTGCACATGCCCTAGGAATCGGAGCATTCACCCCATAGTTGGTTCTCGAGAAGCCAATTTTAAAGGTTTCATACTGTCGGAGCCTCATATTGGGTATATTAAATTGAATTTTACTTAAAAGGGAAGGACAATCAATAGATCCAGAAATGATGCGAATAATAAATGAGCACGATAGAATAGATCGTCTGCTATCAAGTGGTTTTAAGTCAATTAATAAACATCGAGAGCGGTACGATGGAACAGGTTCAGAAAAGTTTAAAGATCGGAGCGCAAAACGAAGAAAGACTTTCTGAACTCTCTCAATCCGATTAGATAGACCTATTTGGTACGGTCTCCAAATAATAGCGGCATACTCTAATCTTGATCTAACAAAAGCACAATACAGTGTTTTGAGAGTGTGTGGGTTGGTAAATGCAGAACAATTACGGCGAACGAATGCTAGCATCGCATATGATCGTCTTATGACGTGGTTAACATGGCTGGTGAAATTCAGCTTAGAGTCGAAAATAACGCCTAAGTCTTTAATTTCCTCAACGGATTGCAAAGGTAAGCCAGCAATATTATACGAAGTATGCAAAGTATTGTTTGATTTAGCATATTTTACGTGAAAGCATTTGCTAATATTAAGTGACAAATGGTTTAAATAGCACCAGTTCCGGACATTGTGCAAGTCGGTTTGCAACTTTTCAGAGTCCCTAACACTGTTAATCACCGCAAATATTTTAAGATCATCAGCATACAACAAGTGGTCTGCAAACGAAAAGCAAGAACCAATATCGTTAATAAAAAGTATAAAGAGGAGGGGTCCTAGAATACTTCCCTGTGGGACACCAGAGGATGCAATAAATGCACGGGATGTCGTATTATCAACGGCTACAACGCAGTGCCTGTTGGACAAATATGATTTGATCCACGACAAAAACGTGGAGTGTATACCCAATGATGCAAGCTTCGACAAGAGTA
>JAYXIM010008880.1:0-15285 GCA_037575425.1 Anastrepha fraterculus | reverse complement strand
ATTATTCGAGGTTTTTGCTTAAATGAATTCACAAAAAAAAAAAACGAAAAAAAATAAAAAGTAAAAAAAATAAAAAAAAAAACCAAAAACATATATGTAGGGTTATCTAATAAGAGGTGTTATTTTGATATTCAAAGAAAAATGCCATTTTTTAATATAAATTATCGGATGTTTATTTCATTATAAAGAGGAAGTTATGCCGTTAATAGTGAAAAAAATAACATCAGGCAAATGACCACCACGACCACGCTTACAGGACAATATTCTTTTCATGAAATTTCCATAACCGAATTGCAAAGTGGCTGCCCTATGTCCTCCATAGCCTCACTAATTCCATCTTTGAGGTCTTGAATCGACCCTGGGCTGTAAGCGTAAACCTTCTCTTTTACGTTGTTCCAAAGGAAAAAGTCACAAGGTGTTAAATCACAAGATCTCGGTGGCTAATTGATATCACCTCTTCGAGAGATAACATGGTCCGGAATTTTTACCCATAAAGAATCAATGGTTTCGTTGCTTGTGTGGCACGTAGCACCGTCTGAACGCTGTCCAGATCAATACCATCCAATTCCGGCTATAAAAAATCGTTAATCATCTCTCGATAGCGCAATTCATTCATCAGTAGCACCTGTTATTGGAAAACCTTTTAAAAAGAAAACAGAGAAGTGGTTAGTTCAGTGTTCAGCGACATGTTGAAGTTTTTTTCTAGATTTTTTTGTTTTCGTTTTGTGAGTACACAGCTTTACAGCAATCCACTTGCCCCAAGCGTTCACGTCTATTAGGCATGAAACTTTAAATGAAGAAGTACAAATTTTTTCTAATAGTATATAGTATATATATATCTGTCAAGAAAATGCTGCTCTTAAAAAATCATTTGCCGCGCAGAGTCGGCTTAAATCTGTGAGTTCCTCCATTAGTGAAACAACATCAAGACGCACGCCACAAATAAAAAGAAAAGATCGGCCAAACTCCTAAAGAGGATGTAAGCGCCAATTGTAAATATAATACATAAAATTATGTATGTATAATGTATATATATATTGGTGTTTTTAACTGGCATCAGCTAACAAAGCAAATAAAAAACAAGGCGCACTTTTTTTACTCGGTAGAAATCGCTAAAGCACTTATATCAGTAAGCAAAACGTTGACAGTCGCGTACAACACATGCTGACCACTTTTATATAATTTTTAATTTTCTTTTTTTGTTTTGTATTTTTTAAGAAAATATGTATGGTTCATGCTATAATAAAAGCTATAGAAAGCAAAGTTTTAAAATGTCTACAAAATTAAAAAAATATCGGCAAATTTTCATCGAAACTTTAAACTTTTTCCGAAAAATTCTGAGTATGCAGTTTTATAGCCCATCAAATTTTAGTATAACAAAGTGCAAGTTTCAAGTCACTTCAAATTCGCGTTGATTTTTGACAATTTTTTCCCGCTGAGGTGTTGCGCATTCGCTATATGGACAGCGGATTTTCTATATGCAGTGTAGCTAAGTTCGTTGAGTTGCATTTAGCTTTAACAAGTAAGCATAGTTCACTTGTTCACGCTTTTTTTATTTTTTTACTTTTCTTTTGTTTATTACTTGGGCTTAAAATTAATTGTAACACTAGGAGTGAAAAGTAAAAAAAGAGCAAAAGCTGAAGTATTACCATAAAATTTTGTTTTTCTTTGTTACAGTTAGGCTTACTAACTATAAGCCTCTATTCACCTACGTAAAGATAAAAGTGCAAATACAAAAAAAAAACAAAAAAAAAAAAAACTCAGCACACTTCACTAAGAAGCTTAACTGATGCGAATGGTTTTGGTATTAAATACAAGAGGATTAAATGGCTATATGATTAGGATGTACAAAAAATTTTTTTCTAAATAACAAGGTTACATCAAAGCCTTTTACACGGAATAATAGCTGTCGTACACCGTTTTTTATGTAGTATTTTTTTTTTTAATTTATCGCTTCTTGGACTGAAATGGCAAAGAAAATAAAAAAAAATTCTTTCCCCTGAAATATTCAGAAATATTATGTAAAGTATTGACAGAATAATTTTTTTAGAACCAATTAATGCTTTACCCACTTCACAAAGGAGTATTTTTTCACCGCTCCAGGAAAAGGAAAAAATAAAACAAAAAAATGTGTATAGAGACTTGGAGTATACCAACAAAATTTTATTCATATGCAGTACTAGAATATTGGTACTTATTTTTGTTATCTCTGTTATCAGTGCATTTATGTTGTAATCAACAAAAAGCTTGGCACACAAAGTAATCCTTGCAACTCTATGTTATGTTACATTAAATAATTAATTGGCCTGCAATGTCGGCAAAGTCTCGAAAACACGTATTTGCATTTACGAGGGTCGTTTCCAAAGTTCGTGTAAAAATAAAAACTGCTTAATTGCTTAGGGTGAACGTTTGTTCTAGGTGCCTACCTATGAAATGAGACTTTTTTTTCAATTTCAAACGTTTATTAACAAAAATTGGTTACAATGGGCTAGCGACACATTTTTCCTATCTCTCAGGCAATTTGTGTATGCCGCGCCAAAAAAGTGGCCGTCTTTGGCCGCAAACCAATCATCGAGCCATTTTTTTTTGCTTCTTCGTGTGAATTGAAGCGCTGCTCGGAAAGTGCGTGGCCCATCGATGCAAACAAATGATAATCGGAAGACGCCAAGTCTGGTGAGTAAGCCGCATGCACCAGCGATTCCCAATCGTACGTCACCACCAATTCCCGGGTCGCTCTTGTTCGATGTGGCGGTGCATTGTCATTAAGAAAAATTACTTTGTGACGCCGATCGGCATACTCTGGGCGTTTTCGGTGTATAGCGCTGTTCAAATCGGCCAATTGTCGTTGGTAGCGTGCACCGACAACTGTTTCATCTGGTTTTAATAGCTCGTACTAAATCATACCACGCTGATCCTAGAAAACACACAGCATTGCCTTGCGGCCGAAGCGATTTGGTTTGGCCGGGCGGACCATACGATCGTTTACGCTTGGTATTGGAGAAATACATCCATTTTTCAGCACCCATAACGATTCGATGCAAAAATAATTTCCTTTTGAACCGGGTGAGCAGCATTTCACAAGTGGTTTTTCGATGTCCGCAAATCGTAGTTTGAAGGCAAGAAATTCGACATTTTTAAGAGCGACAAAAATGCATTGTTGTATGAAACGTAACAAACAATGAACTGAATATTGTTGGCAGATGGCAGGCGAAAAAAAACAACACATGTGGGACGGTTTAAAAATACTCCTAGCGATATCTATGGACTAATAGCTGAAAGTCTCATTTCATAGGTATGTACCTTTTTTCGATATACTCTCCTTTCAGGTTTATACACTTCGTCCCAGAATAATAGGATTTGTCCAAGTCTGAAAAATAACCATTCGTTGATTGGGGATGTAAAACGAGTTGGAACCCTATTTTCATTAATTTTTCGACCACAAAAAAAAATTAAACTCACTTGACTTCTTCAATTCAAACGAATGTCAAATACAAAGAAATACACCGATCTGGCTGAAATTTGGTGTGAATTATTTCAAGAGATCCTACTAACTAAACATAACCTCGATACGCACCAGTAGTGTCATCTCTCTGACTTTCTACAAACTTTTCAAACGATTATCGTATTAATATTTTATCAATCATCCTTTATCTTTAACTTTATACTGTAATTGAATTAATAAAATTTCCCACAATTCCACCTATAACCCTGTTGAAAAAAAAACAAATTATTCAATCCCAGAGAGAGTCTTTCGCATTCCTTGTTTTACCAGAATACTCGAAAATTCCCCATTGTGCTTTTGAATAATTTTTTTACTAAATGGAAAAAAATGCATTTGTATGTTGTATACCGCAAACTGCTACTTAGCAATTTTTTTGTTGGTTTAGTAGACAGATTTGATCACAGCATACTTTCACCTCCTTTAAAAGCAAAAGTTCTCGAAACTGACTCAGAAGTCAATATAAGTTGTGTACTCTATGGAAAGTGGACACATGGTTCATTTGTCGCAAAAGTGTAATAATCCAAACATATTTTTTAGACAAATATGCCAAAATTACCAGCTCCTCTTCCACGTTACGCAAAATATTTATGGCGATAGCTGTTATCAGTCACACATTAGATGAAAATGTGTATTTACTATTACTTAGGGAGGCATAGTAAATTTAAAACTTTCAAGCCATTTTTTTCGAAATTTAGTCTTTGGAATGAAATCCTCTTGCAGCAAGCATGCGATTAGGTTGGCTGTGGAGGACTGGAGTTGCCGCAAAAGCTTTAAAAACAATAAAAAAATAAACGTTTTTTTTCATCATTACTTTAGCTATCCCCAGTCTGAGCAGGAATGCGCTAAGAGCACCATTTTTAGCCACTCTAAATCAGGTGGAGAATATTGATTTAAAGATTTATAAGCTTCACAACCAACGCTGGATGGTTCAAGTTGGAATAGTAAAGTATTGCCATCAAACAGTGGTTTGATTGCTTACTTCTGTAATTACTGTAAGGAGGTAAACGTCTACTCCGACAGCTAGGCAGCAATTAGGGCTCGTTGCTCATTGTGTGTGCATCCAAAATTAGTTTATCTCTCGGCTGCGTCCGAAAACTTCGATATTAGGCTCTCTTGGCTTCCCAGCCACAGTGGCATAGAGGGAAACTGATGAGCTTGGAGACCCTGGAGATGGTTACATAGCGAAATTAAAGGATTGTGGCTCCCTTGAGAATCTGTGGTGCACTTCTGGAAAAATGTGTCCCGCGTCAACTCAGTGAGCGCTGGGTTAGTGCAAAGGCGCAAGATCCTTCAGACCACGGAAGATCCTTCAGACCACGGATCCTCATTGGGCACTTGGGTTTGCTTCAACTCCTTCCTGCACAAGCTATCTGGAGAATGAGGAGGAAACGTTTCACCACCTTTTTCTCAGCTGCCCTGCTATCGTCGGTCCAGAACCTGCAGATATTGCAGGTTTAAACATCAAAAACCTGGTGAATTTCAGCAATAGCTTAAATAGTTAATACAAATGTCGTCATCCTCCAATCTAAATCCTCTTTTTTCCATCTGCTTGGTTCTTTTCCCTCTGTTTTTTCTTTGTATGGTATCGCAATGGACGAATTTTGGTTCAAGGTGATCGTAAGCGTGTGTAGTCAATTATGCCCGGCGACTGGGGACTACGCTGTGTATTATTTAGATTTATGTCTTTTAGATATTCCAACAAGCAGGAAAATATTGATATCCCCACTTGCATCCACTATTGGAACATCGGTACTCCTACCGGAACACGTAATGGAATGGCCTGCAAATTGTCGTATGAAAGTCAATGAATTTATTACATTCGCACTAAGGCCAGAAACTTGCGCGGGATTCCCTTAAATTTTTTTTTAACTTTTATTTAAATGGCGGTATTAAATTCCACATAACGCCAGGGTATTGCACCGCCTGTGAGTTCAGTGGTGTGTAAGGCAATGTTATCTTCTTTTACAAACGAACTAATTTACTGTATACTTTCATTTGCATGTAATAACACTGATTTAAAGTCTTTATTAGTAACGAAAAACTTGATGTGTATAAGAATTTACCTCTTCGCACTTACACAACCATGTGTAAGTAACTGCCATCGGAGGTGTGGCCAACCAATATTTTATTAATAAGTTTTATATCTCTAACATCGAACTTACATTTTCTGAACCAGGTCTGGTAACTTTGAGAAGTTTGTTCAAAAACGCCAGAAACATCGTACATTATCTGCTGCTTCTTCTGCAATTTGATCTGGCTTTTCATTAATTACCAGTATACCAGAATAGCCCGGAGACAGCACCACATGAAAATTTAAGAATACAAACTCTGACCCATACCTCTCCAATGGTGTAGGTATAAAAACTAGAACTTTATTTTTTCTTCAGATGCCAGACTACGCAGCCAACCGAATTGGCCAAGACCGAAGCATCAGCAGCAAAAATATCAAAACCATTAGCTAAGTACTCATTTATTTTTTGTGCAAAGGTTGCTCTAATTTCTGCTGTGCTCACCTTGCTCTTAACAACCGGGAGGGTGTGCGTGTCCACACATAAGCTTTCTACAGCCTTGAAAGGATCCCCAATCTTGGTATGGCTAAGAAAGTATGTTGACCAATCATAAAGCCTAAATAATTCAATCTGAAAATATATGATACAATTACCAATAACACTGGCACGAAGTCCAGTTACACCTGTGTATTGAGTTTAATTAAAACTAACTTAGTTTAATATTTTTAAAAATATTAAAAAACATTTAATTCAAAAATTAATGTATTCTTCAACTTAAATTAGTTCGGTTTTGAATAGAAAACGTGAGATCAGTATTTTATGTTGGAACATAATTTCATTTTAATGACTTCAACGGTTGGCTTTACTATAGCATAATGGGCTAATAATTTTTCGGTACATGATGTTTTTACCTATTTCGGCATCTATCTCATCAAGAGCAATTTCGATTTCATATTCCAACTCTTGAATCGTCTCTGGACAACATTTATTCTTAGAGGGACTCGAAAGTATAGTACCTTAAGAACATACTGTGAAATTTTCATGAGGAAATTCTCAATATTATAGCTTCTACATCCCATTAACTATGTAGAGAGTGGTTCGCGCGCTCCTGCACCTCAAACTTTAAACTGATTTATCTATAAACGACTTCTTTCGGCCTTCAAAATAAAGAAAACTATTCAGCCGAAGCGTCTGAAATTCTAATATGTTGTTCACAACATCAATGGCTATCGCCCCTACTAGAATCATATTATTATGTTTATTATTTCGTATTTTTTTATCAAAAAACTTAAAAAAAAATTCCGATTTTTAGAGTGTCAAATTGAAAACCGCGCCATTTTGTACAATTTTTGTTTGTTTTTTTTATTCTAGTACAGGACATAACTACAGATATACTGATTAATATTTTCTTTTTCTGGTTTTTGTGTTTCATATAAATAGAAGAGCCAAAATGGACAACACCGTTCAGGTCCAATTTATCGGGAGGATCAACTTCAGGGCCATTTTTAAAATTTTTCAAATTATTAAAGTTTCGGATGCTACTAATCCACTAATGCAATTCGGAAGTAATTGAAAAAAGGGAATGGTAGTAAAAATTTTAAAAAAAGTCTATGCAAGCTAATTATTTATATTTTAAACTTAACCATTCCCGTGGTTTTGTCCCAATGCACGTGATAGGCATCTTACATATGCACCGAGTTATATTTCATGGTGTTTTTTTTGCAAAGCTTTAATTTAGTAATGTTTCCCAAATGATTTGTTTCAGGTTTCAGAAAGATGAATATCCTCAAAATCAAAAAAAGGCGAAAATAAAAACCATACAGAAATCTAATACAACTTAGTAATTTCAACTTAATTCACACAACTTGATTTCAACAATTTCTTCAACTTTTTGTACGTATCACAAAAGTACGTTTGACAACCTATAAATTTTCAACAAAAAAGGTATTTTTCGCATTTTCAGAAGACCTATACGAGTTTTGGATATTGCCTGCACATAGCGCCCGAAGCCCAATAAATAGTTTTGGTTGGTTCATTCAAGTTTTTAATCTGCCCGTCGGAAAGTATTTGACTGACGTGAGATTTGAATTTATCCAGTTTCACCAACCATTCCTTAAGATGGGCAATTTTTTTCCAGGTGAAACACACGACAATCAGTATATCATGCAAATCAATATTCGTTTAAATAAAACTATACTTTTTAAATAAAGGAGAATTTATTCCGTTTGTGTAGAAGCGTCAACCGAAGGATGTTCCATTTTGAGCTCATTTCAGCAATGCAAAATTGCATTTGAAGAGCAATCTGGCTCGATCTGGAAACCCTTTGCCGATAAGTGGTACACAGAAACCTTTTCGTCTGGTTTCAATAAACTGACACACGACTTTAGCCTATCTTATCTTTCCTTTACATGTTGTCTTTTGGGATGTGAGTAAACTTAATTTCTTCTTTTGCCATGCTTGGTGGCATAAGAAACACAATATTACCTGGTAATATTTTTAGAACAATTTTTAATTTCTATGCTTTTGAGTACTTTTTCTTTGTACTTTTTGCTCTGAAATGAGAAGTAGCTTTTTCAATAGCCCTTTACAGGGGCGTTAGTGAGTTAGAAAGGTTGAATTTGCATATCTAAAAGTCTCCAATTCAAAATAGAATAACTTTTTTTATATTAATCGTAAAAATATTTTTAAAAAAGGACCTTAAAGCTAAAGAGTAGTACTTTGCGATGCCGTTGTGGAAAATTAAAAAAAAAAACTTTACCTTGCTCAAAAAAAATGTAAAAAATGGCCAAACTTTGCATTTTTTGACTATTTAACCTCAAATTGCCAAAAATCCTGACGCGCTGGATCATTTTCAAGGTCATATTCGTTTTCAGCATAAAAAAACCTTCAAGAAACACCCATAGCGGTTGTAGAAACTGTAAAAAAGCGAGATTTCGCAGGCCTGTGTTATTGCTTAATGATTACAACTAAGCAAAATGTTTGATACATCAGTGATGTTAATTTAGCTTTCAAAGTAAAAAAAATCGATGGCTGAAATTTCAAATGCTATATGGAGCACAACGTACTGGAGAATTTAAAAAGTATGACTTGGAAAGAAATGTATTGGCAATTGTTTTTACGAGAATTGTTTACTTAAAAACTTTGAATGAAAAAATTTAAATTTTTTCAAAAATATTTCTTGAGTGAAAAAATTTAAATTTTTCCAAAAAAATTTCTTAAATGAACAAATTTTAATTTTTAATTTTTAATGCAATTTAATTTATGCTAAAATATTAAAAATGAAACTCTAAAAATGTTAAAACGAGGCGACGATATTACGCCTTAAGAAACTCTAAGCCAAAATTTTCAAAAACTAATAAATCTAAAATTTATAAACGTTTTTCCAAAATCTTTTCAGCCTATTTCTTATCATATGTAATCCAAAGCCCCTTCTTGCCCCTGTTTGATTTCTTTCTCCTCTGTTTTTTCTCTTTATGGCATCACAATGGACGAATTTGCTTATTTGTCCCAGTGCGCCCTCGCTTGGGCAGCCATCTATCCTAACCTATCCTAACCTGATCATACAAGTAAACATATGTATGTTTAGAGCAGTGACGACAATATCCGAAATACTTGGATCACTTGACATGGACCTGCTCAGCTAATCTTCTATTATAGATCTTAAACAAATGAAACGTTAACTTCTTATGTTATCAAAGGCGATTCTGTGCTCTCATTATTTGAACAAAAAAAAATTGCTGAATTATCTAAAATTTTAAATTTCTATTAAGTCATAAAATCGTCAAAAAGGTTATTTTTAAAAGGGTCACGTTTTTTGTTGTTTTGTTGTATTTACATTGAATTGTAAGTACCTACAACAACGCCATTATTTATGCATAAAATTAGGCTACAATATTTGTAAGCAGATTTGTATGCAAGCCTTTGGTGTACATGACTACACGCACACATACCTAAATATAGTATGTACAGATAATATTAACATGCATTAGCACACACACACACACATACACACACCCATAGACACGAGTACATTTGTTTAGGCTATTTCAAAAGTCATCACACAAGCAATATATCACTCAGGTGCGCTTATTCAGTGGAGCTTTCGGTAAGCAAGCGGTTCGGTGGTCGTTGGTTAGGTGCTGGTTTTGTCTGAATTTTTAAGCATCCTGTCAGAAGCCAAACAAGCACAAAACATAAAAAAACAACATGACCACAACAACAACTACAACTACAAATACCACTGCAATATCCTACAGCAAAGCTGCAAAGTATGCATTGTTAAAAAGAACAGCACAAAGAGGCGAGTAAGCGTAAGTCAGGTCAAAAGGTTGGGCCGTGATCGCCTTTCGAGTGCTGAAATGAAAATGAAAAATACTTAAGTATGTACATATATAAGTTACCGAGGGTCTATAAACAAGTAAGCGCAAGTCGGTAAGGCAGTTAAAAGGGAAGCTAATATGTAAAAGTCAAGAAGAATGATGATGTGTATTCTGTTAAGAAGAATAATAATGCAAAATATAGTCGTTGTATGAAATTGTTTTAAAATTAAGCGAGCGGTCCGTTATCCATTCGGTTAGTCCGCACACACGAAAGCTTGAGCCCCAACAAGTTTCCCATTTTACCCACCACTTTACACTCTCCGTTGTGGCATCTTAGCATGAGTACCATCCCCATTCACATTTTCTGACATTAAAGAGAATATTTAATCGCGTCACCGGCTGATTTTATGACAGCGAAAGCCTAAACTCGGGCGCATTGCGCGGTGTTCGACATGGCACTTAAGCAAATCTGCGCTTAATTAAGTGGCTCGGGTGATTGTGTGCGTTTGCTTATGTGAGTGTTGCTGGTATCTTCTTACGGCAATCCAGGTAAAGTCGGTCAGTTGTGATTGGAATCGAAAGGAAGTCAATTTCAGTTGTTAGCTTTTGGTTCTCGCTTATAGCAATGCTTTCATGGGTAATCGTTCAAAATTTTTTGGCGAAGAGCAAAGTAATAAATTGAATTTTTTTTTGACCACGGCAGTAAATTAAATTTTTATATTCTTCTAAAAATAAATAAATAAAAAAAAAATTTGTAAATTAATTAAATTGAAATTTTTAAATTTTATTATATTTCTGAAAACAAATTTTTTTGCTCATATTTATATGCTAATTTTAAAATCTATTAATAACTAAATCCTTTTTTAAATATTAAAAATTATAGTTTGTGATTTGGAGAAGTGTAAAAATAACTTGAACCGACAAGAGGCATAGAATTAACGCGCTGGAAAATATTTCGAATCAATAAAATAAAATTTTGATTTTTATTTAAGAATAATTATTTATTTGAAATAAATAAAAATTAAATAATTAATAAAATTGAATTTTAAATAAAAAATAATTATTTATTTATTTATGTAATTATTTTATAAAAATATTCTAATTTATGCAACAGGCACTCGAGACTTAAGTCCTAAATAAACAGTGAACTAATTATTCCACAAGCCAGCAAGAGGAAGCGGGAAACCGCGGTAATAGTGCGGACATACCAAATTTAGCGAAGTCCTCAACCATCTGTGCGATCTTTGTGGCCGAAAAATATGAAACACAGATGGCGCTCCAATCAGTGAAGAAGGCGTTGTTCTTAAGCAACGGCAGGTGGGCATTTACACCACTTAGGACTGGTAGCGGCAGGCTAATCACCTACCCAGACAAAAATCAAATAGATTAACGAAACTAACGCAAGACAAGTGTTGTCGAGGCCCTATGCTCCCAAGAGGAGTGAACAAGGAAAAACAGAAAACAAATTATTCCACAAAAAATCCATAGACATCGATGTTACTCGTATCATTGAAAATGATTTTGCATAAAATTTAAAAGACAAACTAAAATTTTACTTTTGCCAATTTTTGTTATTTTGAAGCCACTAAACTTTCTAACGTTCAACGCATGAATATAAGATTATGCAAGCTTTTTCCTTTTACTTTCAACCAACTTTTTTCCTATGAGCTCCATATACTAACTACTTTTGACCGGCGGCCATTTAGTTTGGCATTGTTCTGTCATACATACATCCTGTCAAAAAGTCTCTATCGACTCAAAGCGGCGTTCGCGGAGTGGAAATTTAAGTTTTGGGAAAAGGAAAAAGTCACAGAGATTCGATGATATTTTTTCTTCAGCTCATTCAGCGAATTCCTCTTAATAGTCTCTATCTACTCAAAGCGGCGTCCGCGGAGAGGAAATTTAAGTTTTGGGAAAAGGAAAATGTCACAGGGCGCTGAATCCGGTAAATGGTTTGATAACATTTGTCGAGTTTTTGGTAAAAAAGGATTCACAATATGAGCCTTGTGAGATGGTGCACGATCCATGAGTTGTCTTTCCACAAATTGGGCCGTTTCATACGCACATTCTTTCTCAAACGTCGCATAACTTTAAAGTAATATTCTTTATTTATCGTGCCACCATTTGAAATGAATTCCGAGTGCACAACACCATGATTAGCAAAGAAAACTAGTAGCATGACTTTCACCGACTGACTTTTGGCCGACTTTGACGTGGTGTTTTGGGTTTCTGCTCATGTGGATAGCGCGATTCAGCCACATCAGGCGCCTGTTGACTGGTTTGCATGTCAAACTCATATACCCACGTCTCATCACCTGTTATGATGCGCTGGATAAATATTGCGTCCGAATTCACTTGCTCCAGCATGTCTTCAGCTACCTTCTTCCGATGAATTTTTTTAAAGAAATTCAACTCTTTTGGAATGAGTCGAACAGCCACGCATCTCATGCCCAATTATTGGTGTAAAATGTTGCGAATTGGTTTGTGAGACACGCTAAGGACACGAGCTACGTCCCTCAAACTTAAATGATGGTCCTCCAGCACCATTTCTTTGGCTTTGTCGACGTTATCATCCTTTGATGAACATCAACATGGGCGACCAGATCGGAGCAAATTTTTCACGACTTCTCGGCCCTCTGCAAAAGCCTTATACCACTCGTAGACCCGTGTTTTTGATAAAACACACTCGCCATAGGCTTTGTGCAACATTTTTAATGATTCGGCACACGAAATCCCGTTCAAACACACAAAATTTAAGACAAATTCTTTGTTCGATACGTTTATCAATAGTGAAAATCGCAGAGCACAATTGCGGTTGACTGATATGATTAAATGCCAGAAACAAGCTAATTGACAGATTGCGCTCAAACTCTGTGACACTATAGAGGACAGTTGTGTTAACATTTCAGCAAAAAACATTTAGACACACTTGTATGTGTGACGCGCGTTTTTTAAAAGAACAATTCCCGATATTTTTTTGACAGAATGTAAATACGCGTGCCTGTGATGTGCTTAGTACTCAAATTTTCCAAAATACGCTTAACTTTAACCATTTGATAATTTTGCGATTATATAATTCATTGGATTTTGTAGACAACTTGCGCAAGTTATCGATAAAAAAATTTCAATAATATATCAAAAATTTTGTTCGATAAATTGTTTGTAGAAAATCAGATGTTTCGAAACTTTTCTACTTAATTTCCAACGTTTATCTTTTTCTAACCCTATTACCTATGTACTTTGATTTACCTTAATTTAGAACTATTACTCTAATTTACCCGTGGTGGAAACCGCAGTCTAATTAAGTATTCATTAAATCCGCAAAAGTAACACAATCTTAAACATATCAACGCGTAATTATAATTTAATTGTCTTAAAGCTTAAAATAAATATTTTGTCTATTAAATGTTGAAATTGATGCTTTCAAATGAATCTAGTTTTATTACAGATTTAATGAGTGATGCAAAATAGTCGTATTTTATAGAAATTTCATTATTGCACCCAAGTGTATACACATACATATGTATTTTTTGTCGCCAAGATAAGAGCAATACGCTTAAAAAGCGGATGTGCCAAACATAAATTCAATGTTGCACGAACTTGTTGACAAACATAATTATTATTTCCCCAATTAGTCCCATATGTATTTAAGACAATATTAAATCACCCACTAATAATGCAGCTCGCAAATTTGGTGTTGTAACTACTTTAATAGGTATGTAAGTATATAAAAACATGTACTTGTGAACCAGTATGAATGTTGTGCCCTGCAGTCAAACCTAGTACTTGTGAATTAGTCTGCCGTGCATCTGTAGTAGTTCGTCTTCTAACTTTTTTCTCGCAATGTCCTGCGAAAAGTCAATTGTCAGCCTATGCTTCAGCATCATATCAGCCAACGAACTAGTAGACCCATACATCAAAAATATATTTCTTTTTCTTAACTAAAATAGTTTTTTTTTTTTTCATGTTTATGTGTTAAGTGAAATCATCTTACAAGCTCAATGTCCAGCATTCGTTCCATCTCTTGAGCGATCATTCTCACGGTCTTATGGCGTTTGGGTTAGCTTTCAAATACTATCTTCGCTATTCTCTCAAAGTGCAATTCTTTTAATCGTTTTCTGGTGAACTCGTTGATATCCTTAATTCCTCAAACCTCACGAAAATCTGCATTACTTTTGCTCTCGAACAGAGTGTGACCGGTGATAGCTCTAAGCTTATGCATTTCAGCAGTTGTTGCTTGTTGTTGTGCTGCTTTTGTGTCTGCCCTCGCTTCTGAAGCGTACGTTAGAATTGGTCGCATGCTTATACGTTTTACTTAACTAGTCCATAATGGACAAAAAATGCATATATGATAATTGAGTCAATCAATATTTATATCCATCTAATTTCATGCATCCTTATCGTTTAGAGGTATTGCTATTTATAGTATTTGTCAGAAGTATATATGTTTTTCATACATCTCTAAATGGGCATTTTAACATGACTTCTTCCATCAAATAGCACTCTGTGAACTGACATTTTGCATACACCTTTAATTTAACATTTTGAAACTAGTACGCAACAAGTCTCTCTCATACTAGTATCAAATATGATTCGATGAGCCGAAATGTTTGCACATACTCCTCTAATTGGTCATTTCGAAACTGGTTAACGACTAGTTACTTTGAAACTAGTAACAAATACCACTCCATGAGCCGAATTGGTTATTTTGAAACTGGTAGGTAATTAGTCGCTCTCAAAGGAATCATTCATCGAATACCACTCCATGAGCTGAAAAGTTTTCTGTAATTTTGCATACACATCTAATTTGTTATTTTGAAACTGGTACATAACTAGTCGTTCTCAAATTTGTATGACTCTGATCAAATCCCACCGTATTACCTGACATTTTGCATACACTTTTAATTTGTCATTTTGAAACTAGTAAGCAACTAGTCGCTCGTAAACTAGTATCAAATAGCCCTCCACGAGCTAGAATTTTAGCTTAAATTTGCATGCACCACTAGTTAGTTATTTTGCAATTGGTAAACAACTAGTCCGCCTGAAACTAGTATGACTTCTTGCATCAAATAGCACTCCACCAGCTAAATTGTTAACTAAATTTTCGTATGCACCTAACTTTGTAGTTACTCTGAAACTAGTATCAAATACCATTCCATGACCGAAATGTTTGTTGTAGTTGTGCATACACCTTTAATTGGTTATTTTGAAACTGGTACGTAACTAGTCGTTTTCAAATTAGTGTGATTCCTTTCATCAAATCCCATCCCATTACCTGACATTTTGCATACACTTTTAATTTGTCATTTTGAAACTAGTAAGCAACTAGTCGCTCGTAAACTAGTATCACATAGCCCTCCGCGAGCTGCAATTTTTGCAAAACTTTTGTATGTACCACCAGTTAATTATTTTGCAACTGGTACACAACTAGATCGTCTCAAACTAGTATGACTTC
>JAYXIM010008879.1:0-15324 GCA_037575425.1 Anastrepha fraterculus | reverse complement strand
ACAAGGCAACTCATTTGTATACTTATAATTTGGCTGCTCTGAAAAAAGCACTAGTGTGAAATTTTGTTATATTTGTTGTATGGTCGTCATAGCCGAATGAATAGATGCTTGGCTAACATTTGAAAATGCGAGAGCTTGAATCTCCGTAGATGAAACATCGAATTGATATGTAAGAGTCTTCTAATGAATGAAAAAAATATTAATTTTGTATATTTCTAAATAAAACATTTTATGATAACGAAAATGAGGAGTTTCTATTGTTTTCGGGTACTCTTCCTTTTCACAAACAATTAATTAAGCTTTCTTTTATTTATATATATGCAACGAATTCCGAAGGAGCAATCTTATATTCTACAATCTTGGTATGATACCCTTGAATGATTATTAGTATCGTACATTATCATCCTACTTCGGTTTATTTCAATGGCACCCTGTAGTCTTATGCCACTAATGTGAAAATGTTAATGTAACTCTATTACTTTCAAAAACTCGAAAAAACTTTCTGAATACTGAGAACCAACAAATAAAATGTCAGTAAAACAAATTGATGCAGATGCAGAAGAAAATAGTGATAAAAGCTTACAGGCGATTTTCTCAAACGGTTGGCAAGGATTTGAAGAATTGGAAGAAACTTCTTTGCCTTTCAACTCAGCAGAATATCAAGTGAGTAGTATTACCGGCGTACATTGTACAAAAGATTTAAAAAATTTATTGATCCAGCTCAAAGTTAAAGATGTAATGTCAAAATTTGAAGCAGCTACAACGTTTGTGAATCGAATTGGCCTTTTTAGTCCAAATGAACTCATTGATGAAGTTTCGACAGATTCCTTGCAATATTTGCTGTTACCCTTCTTTTTGGGCAAAACGGCACTCAGATTGAAACAAGAGGACCGAGGTGAAGTGCTACAAATTGCCGAAGTGTACTTCAAGTAAGTCGAAATCCAAAAATTTATTAAATACTTTATTATTTTTTGTGAAATTGCAGAGACTTTTTGCAACGCTGTGAAGAATATGATTTATGTGGTGCCCGTAAAAGTGATGAAAGTGGCGGAAGTGCGGAAGGCGGTAATCCTAACGAATTAGCACAACTAATGCGTGCCGCACATGCACGCAACAATAAAATTGCTCAATTTCGAAAAAAGAAAGAATTAGAGGAATTTGTTCAGAAAATGAAGCTTGCTGTGCGCAATAAAAGTGTTGATGATGAAGTGCGCAGAGAATTTTTCCTAAAACTTCTCAATAAAAGCATAATTGACGCAAACGAAGAGCTGGACAGTGTGAAACTGGAAAAGCAAATGGTACAAATGCATGTGGCAGCTGCTAGTGTTGCTGCAGCGTCAAACGATGACTTTCCGGCTAATACAACAATGACAACATCTAATTCGGAACATGCAGGACACTCACATCATCATCCCCACCACAAACGCCCGCAAACAAAAAGGAAGCCAATGCAGCCGTTCATTATAACTCGTAATGCCGCCCAAAAGGCAGTGTTCGGTGCGGGTTATCCGAGTTTGCCGGTTATGACTGTCGATGAGTTCTACGATCAACGCGTGCGCGATGGCGTTTTCCCTGATGAAGAAAAAGTAGAGAAAATGAATCGTGAACAAGCAATTGCCGCTGCTAAAGATCCCAATGAGAAGGAAGATGAGGAGAAGGCTATCGAAGAGGTTCAAATTGAAAATGATGATCCTGAATATCTGGAGCGCATGCGTCGTATGGACGAGTACAAAGATGTTGTGCGTCGTGGAGATGGAAATCGTTACAATCGCAGTTGAACTATACATTTTTATTGATAGTTTTTTAATTATACTAGGTTTTTCTTGTGGTTTTCGTATTTTTTGAGATAAATCCAAGATTTTAATAAAAATAAACAGGTTATTTTATATTCTTCTATCCAAATGCCACAGGTAAAACTTGATATTCATGAATGTATTTACAAAAATATCTACTTAAATATACGAATAATTGTATTTATTAATTTATGTAAGACTTTTTTTTTTGCATGAACATTTATTTATATCTGATTCGAGCAGAAGTGCTTTTTTTACAAAATAAGTAATTAGAAAACAGCTATAATTTACATAATATTTTTGACATTTTGGTATTTAGCACTGAGGTTCCGGTAGCAGGCTGAAACACCTAATTAGAAACCGTTCCCACGACAGTCGGTTCTACCCTGCCGGAGCTACCCGGATTTATATCCAGCGAAGGACTGTCACTTTAGCAGCATTCCCCATATATGTATGGGGAATGTTTATGCTGTTACAACAACAACAACACCCTAATTATCTAAATTAATTGAAAATTGTATCATAACAACGCGCACTTGTGCAGAGTGGTGTCATAATTTTTTCACATAACGGTTTGATGTAACAGCAAAAATTAATGTAAAGGGTTTTCCAATAGCAGGTGTAACAGGTGAATGGATTGCGCTATCGAAAGCTGATTAACGATTTTTTTATGCCGGAATTGGATGATATTGATCTAGACAAGGTTTATTTTCAACAAGACGGCGCTACGTGCGTTTGATCTTCGGGTTAATCGGGAAAAGTTTCCGGGCCGTGTTATCTCTCGAAGAGATGACCACAATTGGCCGCCGAGATCTTGTGATTTAACACCTTGTGACTTTTTTCTTTGGGACCACGTGGAATTCAAGGCTATCGAGGACATAGGGTAGCCACTTTGCAATTCGGTTATGGAAAATATCATGAAAAGGATATTGTCCTGTAAGTCTGGTCGTGGTGGTCATTTGCCTTATGTTATTTTCCACTATTAACGGGATACCTTCCTCATTATAATGAAATAAATATCCGATAATTTATATTAAAAAATAGCATTTTCTTTGAATATAAAAAAAACACCTCTTATTAAAAACCCTTTATTTCAATTTCAATTACTTTTTTTCTAAGGTATGTTGACAGCCGTCGAAGCTGAATAGGCTGGTGCGTAATTACCATTCAAGAGTGTGTAGGTTCAAATCTCCGGGCATGAAGCACCAAAATGATAGGAAGTTGTTTCTAATAGCGGACGCCCCTCGGCATGCAGTCCCAAACCTACGAATATATTTCTACGATGAAAAAGCTCTTCATAACAATTAACTGCCGTTCGGAGTCGACTTAAAACTATAGAACCTTTGCAAATAGGACGAGCTCGGCCAAACACCCAATTATATATATTCACCTACATTCTTGGGTCAAACTAAGCAACCACAAGTAAGACAAATATGGTTTACCATTAAAATTCGCGGTCTCCACCAGACATTTGTGTTTTAACAGAACTTTTTTAATATAATTTGTAGAGTGTGAAGATGTGGGTTAAAGGAAACCTAAAAAGAAAACAAAAAGTGTATATTTTTTTACTTAAGACAATTTAGTATAATTCCATTTAGCAATTTCTGCCTGCAAAGCGCTAGAAAATAATATTTTTTCAATATATCTAATACAGATTTTTATCGAATATACATGTCACTTATAATAGTTTATTAGCTTTAAATATTTCTCTTAAATTGTACGAGTATATAGGTGGGTGTATATGACGTTTAACAGCGATTCAAAAATGAATAGGCAAATAGCGTTACGTAAAAAACATTATAATTAAGTAAAATCATGTTTTTGACTCACACATAACATTGGAACATTGAAAACACATAAACAATGCTGACTTAATTAATACTTATGTACTACATAAAAAATACATAAATTATCTTCTGGCTCGCTTTTTCGGTGGTTGCAAAAAATTTTCTTCATCCTCTGCAATATCCATTACATCTAGCTTCATTAAAGCTTTAGCTTTGCGTAACATTTCATTGTCCTTTAGCCAGCTACTCTTCAAGACATCATCTATTGTTGGACGTTTTTTGGGGTCCACAATTAAAATTTCTTTAATGAGTGTTGTAGCTCGTTGAGAAACCTTTCGCCAAGATGGATGATTAAAACGAAATCTTCCGTGCTTTATTTGTTCACTGACCGGGGAGCCATATTCGTCTGAGAAGGGTAAGGTACCGCTCAAGCTTAAAACGAGTTATAAGCAAATAAGTATATAGTTGATGAAAACAAAAATGACGAAAATCATACCAAGTGAAAAGCACCACACCGAGGCTCCAAATATCCACTTTTTTCGTATATGCCCCACGTCCGCCTGTTATCAATACTTCAGGAGCTACATACAGTGGCGTACCACACAGTGTTTTCATTACTGAATCGTTTTGTACAAGTTTACTAAGACCAAAATCAGAAACTTTTAATAAAGTTTCTTCGTTCGATGATTCTAGTAGTACATTATCGGGCTTTAAGTCGCGATGACTTATTCCTGAAAAATAATATTAACTTTAAATTGTCATTTATAAACGATATATGAAAGCATATATACCCTTATCATGTAAATATTTAACGGCATGGCACATTTGGAAAAAAAAAGTTTTGATATCTGTTCATTAAGATTTTTGTTGGATACAATACGATTGAGCAAATCTCCACCTTCCATGAACTCCAACACCATATAGACAGAGTCAGGTTTATCAATAATGTCATGCATTTTTATGACACAAGGCTGTAAGAACGAATGAGATCAATTTTTTTTGTTTTAATTATAGGCTGACTCTCTAAACGTCGATTTGCACCTGCGCTGCTTTGCATCATACAAATCTATGATGAATAATATGAGTTTGAGATTCGTATCAATAACTGAATGCTTTTATGAATTTCAAACGATTATGAACGACCTTTTCTGTTTAGGTACATTTGGCTATGTACTTATCCAGCGCAACTAACGTCTAGGAAATCAGCCATACATACTGCTTCTTATTTAACCGTTAAGCTTACATGAGATAGACTCTTCATAATATTCGCCTCGTTAAGAACTTTTTCCTGATCATTTGAATTTGAAGGCTTATGACGATTGATGACTCTAGTGTCGCTAAGAAGATTCTTCTTAACTATTTTCATTGCAAATTGATTGCATGTGCGAATATCAAAAACTAGACGCACTAATCCACATGCACCAGAACCTAATTTTCTACTTATATAGTAAGTCGTAGTAATTTCCTTCGGCAAACCCATTGTCTCGTTAGGACAGAGATCTTTGAACACAAAAGCTATAAATAAAAGAGGACTGTTTTTTTATACATAAACATATAAACCAAATATGCAAGTATGTATTACCTTTGTTCATAGGATGGCACAACGATATCACATCGTCGTTTTGTAAAATTCGTGACTTATTCATATCAACTCGTTCGCCGTTGACAAAGGTACCATTACGAGAGTTGTCCTTTACGGGAATTTTCAAATAATAAATGTTAAAGAAATATACGTCATGTAAACAAACTTGTATATACACCGGATTCGAAATATCGCAATTGGCACGTTTTATTGTAAAATGTACTTTTGATATTCGGTATAATATTCTTTCTGGCAAATAACCCAGCGTCAGCATCAAATTATTTCCTTCGCCACGTCCAGCAGTAAACTCATCAGCATTTAGATCTAAAAGTAATATATAACTACATATAAGGTTTACCTTGCTGCACTGAATGTTTCCAAATCATGTGCGCATGTGTACATATGTATGCATGCAAGCGTTTACTGCAGTGACATATAATTGTATCTTACTCAAATCTACTATCATAAACATACCGATTGAATTCATTTTGATATTTTTTCCATACAGACGTCCCCAAATTATATTCTCAATCGGCTGACTTTGAGTCTGGCCCCAAATGCTCGATGCTTGGCTTTGTGTAGCGATGTTTTCATGTCGCTCCATTGCAGGAGTTTCACACAATGATATCGCAATATAACTAAGTAATAGCGATCAAAAACACAAATAACTGAAAATAATACAGCAATCTACAATCAATACACTTCATTTATTACTACCAAATATCAAGAGTTCAGTTAGTCTTCTTTCAATCTTTCGCGGCTATTTTCAATAATTCAGTGTAAGAAGGGAACAAATTGTACCGCTTAAGTGTTACCAGATCTCTTGAAGATCTTTCAAAAGTCCCATGTGGCAGGAAAATTGATTTCAATAACCAGTAAAAGTAAAAGTACGTTCACATATGCCATAAGTAGCAATAAATCCACAAAATTAATCCCCCCGTTCACATATGGCAGATTACCTGCAAAATTGACAATCAGTTGCCAATACCGCTTGCAAGGTTTTTCTTAAAAGAAATTAGTTTGATGGAATATTTTGGAGTTTTTGGTTTGTTGAATTATTATTAATGAAACGAAGAAAATACAAGCGAAAGGAATAGCTAATTTTATTGTGCAATTGGCTGCTAATAATAAACAGTTGGAGGAAATCCGTAAACGACGTTTACTGAGGTTTCAAAAAATTATGTCAGCAATACGCATGCGAAATTCGATATTACATTTTCTAATAAGTAATATGAGGACAAAGTTTTGGGAGAAAAATTGTGTGTGGAAATCTCAGTTTTTATTTACGGATTGGGAGTTAAGCACGAAAAAATATATCCTCTACTTATATATGAATGTATTATAAATGCAAGTCATATTAGTCATATTACGCACTTAAGGTACCTTCTGAAAGTAACCAAAAAGTGGCTTGCATCATTTTCCTGTTGTACACGAAATACAGCAGAATACTGCACATAGTACATAATTGGCCTTTGAAGATGATCCAGCATGCTTGACTGAGCTTTGTGCGTGTTAGTGCAGTCGGGTGTCGTCGTGTCACACATACTTGTTGTCGGCTTTTGAATGATGAAAATCAAAAATTTTAGATATTAGCGTCGAGCACCCGACACGCACACATATAAAGTTCTTGTCAACAATGCTTGACCGTGTCCAAAGGCCAAATCAGAAATGATAGAATACCACGGGGTAGAGAAACTATAGGTGGCGTCTTCCGAAAACCGCTACTTCATTTTTCGTGAATTTAACAACCGATTGACGACATGAACCAAATAAAAAAAACAAATTGGCTGAGCTCCTTCTTCAATTTGTAGCATGTGTCTTGATGTTTTTCTCTTATATGGAGGGGGCCTGCAGTTTTACGCCGTCTCTGAACGGCAGATGGTTTCTTATGATTAGCATTTTCAGGGCAAAATTTCACTCGGGAATTTGCCATTGTCTACCGAGGGGCGACCGCTATTATAATACGTTTCCACCAAAGCGAAACCATGGGTTAGTAGGCTTGGGTGTGAGATAATTTTAATATGTTTTCACTGCTTGTTTAAACTGTAATACGTTCGTTTCATTCTTGACTATATATATTTAAATTTTTTTGGGCGGCCGCCGTAGCCGAATGGGTTGGTGCGTGATTACCATTCGGAATTCACAGAGAGATCGTTGGTTCGAATCTCGGTGAAACCAAAATTAATAAAAACATTTTTCTAATAGCGGTCGCCCCTCGGCAGGCAATGGCAAACCTCCGAGTGTATTTCTGCCATGAAAAAGCTCCTCATAAAAATATCTGCCGTTCGGAGTCGGCTTGAAACTGTAGGTCCCTCCATTTGTGGGAAAACATCAAGACGCACACCACAAACAGGAGGAGGAGCTCGGCCAAACACCCAAAAAGGGTGTACGCGCCAATTATATATATATATATATATATATATATATATATATATATTTAAATTTTAGACGCCAGCAATCAATTAAATAGCCTCGATATTGATAAGCTGCAAAACATTGTTACAAACACACAGATTTGAGAAGTGTCTTGACTGGTGTTTCCGCTTCAACATGACAGCGGCAGCAAACTCAAAAGTAAGCTGAGCTGGAAACGTTATTTAAACGTTACGAGGGAAAAAGACATAACAAACCATTTAAAAAAAAACCGTATTTAGGAGTAAGAGAAGCTATTTTGATGTGAAACATCTATAGGCACACTTGTAAACCGAATCGTTGGCGTGGCGACGCTTGCAGTGGCGACGGGTCGCCACGCTATACTAAGGTATACATATATATATTTTATGTGCAGTAGACTGTGTTGAGTGAATTAATTATGATTGTAGTATACATTTCACCTAATAACAAAATGGATCATATAATTTAATTTTTACATGAAAGGTTATTTCCTTATAATCAAAGAGGTTCAATAATTTTTAAAATGAATAAACATAAACTACCATTAATTTTATTTGAAGATTTTAATGAACAATAAATTTTGCAAGAGCTGAATCAATGCCATTAATGACATTTCTTTAAAAAGAATACTTTTGTAACGTACTTTAGTTATCATCGACTAATCGTCACAGTAATACCGGCAGAGGAAACATCGATATAACTATTACTGAAGTCACAGATGAAAATATTTAAATTGTGGCTTGATATTAATATCGAATTTTGATTTCACATGTAAATAAATGTTTATTAAATAGAGTTACCATTTTCTGTAAAAAAATTCGTAATACTTAATTTTTTCATTAGGCTATATTTATTTCATGTAATAATATTATCTTTTATGCATATTACTTGTACACACACGATGTTTCACATCTGCCAGGCGTCCCATGACGGCTCAGATTTTTTTGTTTTCAGGACGACTGTCTTGTAGTTCTTACTTTTGAAATTCAAATTTGAAAAGGCATTCACATTGTCGGTATACTAAATTAATTATAAAATATCTGCAATAAGCCACTCCATTCCATTACTGTAATTATTTGAAACACTTTATACATTTTCCTTACTTTTGTAATGCGAAATGAAGTTAAAATACTTGATGTTACTAAAATAAAACATATTACGGAATTAGAAAACGGATACAACTACAAAAAACTACAGTTGAAAGCAAGCGGATTCTCGCTTACCGCGAACTAATGCGTAAGGTACATGATTTTAATTGTTGAGGTATTGTATTTATCTGTTCGTGCACTGCCGACATTAACCCTTTCCGATATTGTTGCCATATGGCAACAGTAAACTTTAAAAGGCCGTCAACACTTTCTTGTAAAAAATATCAACTTTTTTGTTACATATTTTCAAAAATTAAAGTTAAATGGTTAAACAGAAATAAAAAAAAAATAATAACCGCCCATTATATATCGGTAATACAACATTTTTAAAGAAAGCCTTCTGGCATATAGCACTTCACTCTGAAATTTGTATTTTGCATTTTTAGATTTTTGAGGCATTTTGGGCAAATGTTTTCCACAATTTTTGAAAAAAGTATATAGAAAAATGTGCAATCTGTCATTTGGCATATAAATATTTTTTCGCTAGCAGCTTTTAAAGCTGTGCTAATTTTTAAAACTAAGCTTGTTGCCATATGGCAACAAATTTCTCGTAAGGTGTTAACTTGCATTAGATTGCAGAAGAAGTTTATTTGCGATTGAAACCAATACAAAACATTTGTTGCCATATGGCAACATTAAAAAAAAGCACTTAACAAAAAAAAAAATAAAAAAATAAATTTATTTGTATTGTTATTGGTCCTAAAATAAATACTCGGGCAAAAATTTGGATTTTTTGGATGGCGCAATAAAAAGATGTAGCGAAAGGGTTAAGCTGTTTTGCTGTTATGAACCTTAAGTTTTGGCAATATATTGTCTGAAAAAAATCTCCAGATAAAAACTTTTGAGGTGGGGTATATCAAGGCTTCAAACGCCTACAAAATATGTTTTGCAACGGCCCATATCTGTACAATAACTAATTGCCTATAGAGATGCGTCGTAAGCATTTTATACGCGCAGTCACATTGTTCAATTCAATGTTGGCAGTTCCGTTTTTCAGTTCTAATTTGACATGACTTTATGTAGAAACGTCATTGAATTTTTTCTTATGAGCCACTGGGGAAAGATTTGGCTGCGGTAGTATTTGTTTAACAAAAATTGATGCTAATTTCATAAATATTTTAAACAGTGCACTCTATACTACTTTTTAACAAAATGCCTCTTAAATTGGACATAAAACGCCGGCTAACTTCGCGTTCTGATCGAGTAAAGTGTGTTGATCTGCACCCATCAGAACCATGGATGTTGTGTGCACTTTACAATGGCCACGTACACATTATGAACTATGAGAATCAACAATTAGTAAAAGATTTCGAAGTCTGTGATGTGCCAGTACGTTGCGGACGTTTTGTGGCTAGAAAAAATTGGCTCATAACAGGCTCCGATGATATGCAAATACGTGTTTTCAACTATAACACTCTTGAAAAGCTACATTCGTTCGAGGCGCATTCCGACTATCTACGATGCATTGCCGTTCACCCGACGCAACCGCTTATATTGACAAGCAGTGGTAAGTACTAATACTTTTATACGTGTGATTTCTTAGATATAAAAAAGGTTCTCCAATATAGATGACATGCTTATAAAGTTATGGAATTGGGAAAAAATGTGGGCATGTCAACGCGTGTTTGAGGGTCATACGCACTATGTTATGCAGATTGTGTTTAATCCGAAAGACAATAACACATTTGCATCGGCTTCACTGGACCGAACAGTAAAGGTTTGGCAACTCGGCTCAACCTTCGCAAACTTCACTCTTGAAGGCCATGAGAAAGGAATCAACTGCATCGACTACTACCATGGAGGTGATAAACCCTATTTGATTTCTGGTGCAGATGACCGACTAGTCAAGATTTGGGACTATCAAAACAAAACTTGTGTACAGACATTGGAGGGGCATGCGCAAAATATATCGGCGGTCTGTTTTCATCCAGAGTTGCCCATAGTTTTAACTGGTTCTGAGGATGGCACCGTTCGAATTTGGCATTCGGGCACCTACCGTTTGGAGACTTGCCTCAACTATGGATTTGAACGAGTTTGGACAATCGCATGTATGCGCGGCAGTAATAACGTTGCCTTAGGCTATGATGAAGGATCAATTATAATAAAAGTCGGGCGAGAAGAACCAGCAATGTCAATGGATGTAATCGGGTCAAAAATTATTTGGGCTAAGCATTCTGAAATGCAGCAGGTACAGATTGCCATGATATTATGTAATAATAAAAACAAAATTAACTTATTAAATATAAAGATTATTAAATGTAAACTTACTTTTACAGGTTAATTTAAAAGCAATGGCTGATGGTACCGAAATTAAAGATGGCGAACGATTGCCAGTTGCCGTTAAAGATATGGGTGCCTGTGAAATCTATCCCCAAACCATAGCGCACAATCCCAATGGCCGTTTTGTTGTAGTATGTGGCGATGGAGAATACATCATTTACACATCCATGGCCTTGCGTAATAAAGCATTTGGGTCTGCCCAAGAATTCGTTTGGGCATTAGAGAGCAATGAATATGCCATACGAGAAAATAATGGAACAGTACGTCTTTTCCGCAACTTTAAGGAACGTAAGAGCTTCACCCCTGAATACGGAGCAGAAAGTATATATGGTGGTTATTTGTTTGGTGTAAAAACGTCATCTGGATTGGCGTTTTATGACTGGGAAACACTGCAGTTAGTGCGTCGCATCGAAGTGCAGCCCCGACATGTATTTTGGAATGAAGCTGGCTCTCTAGTCTGTCTTGCTACCGATGAATCTTATTTTATACTCTCAGTAGACACAGCTGCTATAGCAGCTGCTCTAGAGAGCAAGCAGGTACTCGAAGATGATGGCATAGAAAGTGCCTTCGATGTGTTGGGTATGTAAAAATAAAAATAAAAATCATAATTTGTGTTAATTTTCTAATTAATTTTCAGGTGAAGTCAACGAGGTAGTAAAGACCGGAATTTGGGTAGGCGACTGCTTTATTTATACAAATTCTGTAAACCGCATTAACTACTGTGTTGGTGGTGAGATTGTTACCATATCCCACTTGGATCGCACAATGTATTTGCTTGGCTACGTGCCAAAAGATAATCGCCTGTACTTAGGTGATAAGGAGCTTAACGTCATCTCATTTTCACTTCTGCTCTCTGTACTTGAATACCAAACAGCGGTTATGCGTCGGGATTTCGAGCGGGCAGACGTTGTGTTACCCACTGTGCCTAAAGAGCATCGCACAAGAGTCGCTCATTTCTTGGAAAAACAAGGCTTTAAACAGCAAGCATTGCAGGTCTCCACCGATCCCGATCACAAATTCGATTTAGCCTTGCAAATTGGTGAATTAGATGTAGCGTTGAAGTTAGCGCGCGAAGCAGAAAATCCCCAAAAGTGGTCTCAATTAGCTGATGTTGCATCACGCAAAAATAACATGCAGCTTGTCAAAGAGTGCATGCAGAAAGCAAATGATTTCAGTGGACTTTTACTGCTGGCAACATCTTCAGGCGATGAAAACATGTTGGAGGAAGTAGCCGAAAGCAGTTCCAAACAAGGTCGTCACAATATTGCATTCCTCTCGTCATTCGTACGAGCTGATGTGCAACGTTGTCTTGATATTCTAATCGAGACAAATCGTTTACCCGAAGCGGCATTCTTTGCACGCACTTACATTCCCAGTCAAATGTCGCGTGTAGTGGAACTTTGGCGTGAAGAGTTGGCCAAGTTTAACGAAAAGGCTGGCCAATCACTTGCCGATCCTGCCAAATATGAAAATCTATTCCCTGGACTTGGTGAGGCACTGCGCGTGGAAGAATTTTTGCAGAAAACACAAAACAAAAAAGTACCAGCTGTCACTGCCGCCAAACTACCCCTCAATATTGAGCGTAATCCCATTGAGGAAATGCATGCAGCTGAGCAACGTGGAATTTTCGAAAGCAATAGCAAGCCAGCTGCGCAATCGTATAAGAAAAATGATGACTTTGAGGACGAATCGGCGGCAACTGTTGTAGCCACTTCCACTGCGGTCGCATCTGCATTAAATAAAACATCAGATGGGCTGGAAAACGAAGGTGATGACATTGACGATGAGCTAGATCTAGAAATTGAGGGTGTAACGCTGGACGATAATATTGATACGACAGATGTTAATTTAGATGAGGACTTTTTAAGCGATGACTAAGTCAACCGCTGTCCACTTTCTTTTTACCATACCACAAAAAAAAATATTACATTTACATTAAGAAATTTATTCCCATACACGAATTGTTATCATTTATTAAGTTCTTTTGCATTGGAACTGTGTTAGTCATTCTTTGATGTAACAATACTAATGTGAAAATGGTTTAAGCCGAATATGAGATATTGGATATGCACAGTACGCATCCGTGGCAATCGACGATTATTAATGCTACGGCAAAAATTTAAACATTCTGTATAAATTTACTATAATACAAAATAAAGGAAATACTTATAGCAAATAATTATGTTAGTCGTAAAAAAGAATGTTATTTTCTTCGAGTACCATATTTTACGATATTTTGTTTCTTGATCGACCGGGATTTATGCTCGGCCTATGTAACTCTATCAATATGATCAACAAGAATATTAAAATTGTTTTTGTTTTTAAGGGGAGGGCGCTCACCTTTCCCTCTGCCTCCACCGATATTGAATATTCTAAAAAAATTTATAGGGAATGTTTATGTACTTACAACACAAACAACAACATTCTAATGGCAGAAACATTGGATTGCATTTGTATGATATGAAAGTTAACGGAGCAATAGTGGGGAATTGTGAAACGAGATTCTTCTTTGTCGAGAGAGTCAGCAGAGAGATGAAATAATAATAAAAAAAATCAGCAACAAAACTTACACCGAAATTGTGATTGCCAACAGTAAAGGATTGAACGCGCTGTAATTAATTACTTAGTAGTGCCATAAATTCTATGACAAATTTTACAATACATACAGCGAGAACAAATTCACAGAAAAAATTCCGTTATTTGTGCTTTTGTTCGTATGCATTGTCTACTCATGAATTATACTCAGTTTTGCCGCAAATTTCGTATGTTAGCGATGGAATGGGGAGCTAAGGAATATCGCATTGAAGTAGAGATTTACAAATTGCTGAAAAAACTTAATATTTCGAGAAAGTTTGTTTGCCGCACGATGCATCGGTTTTCCCAAACATCTGAAGTGAGAGATGGAAAAAGGAGAGGTCGCCCACGCCAATTAGACTTGAGAGATGCAAGCAGCTTCTTCGGTGGCACGCAGTCAATGGCCATGCAAATTTTATTTTCACAGATGAGAAATTATCACTGTTGAAGAAGTTTTTAATAAGCAAAACTACAAAATCTATTTTAAAACTTCTAAAGACGCAAAAAATGTTGCAGAAACCACCCAGCAGTCGCTAAAAAGCAATACTCTCGGGTTCATAGCCGCAGAAGATTGACCGTTAGCAAGTCCAGATCTGAATCCATTGTACTACAGTTTGTGGTCAAAATTGGAACACATGACCTGTCGAAAATCCCACACAAATTTGGAAAGTATCAAACAATCTTTGGTTCGAGCAGCGACGTCAATATCCAGGGAAACCGTGCGTGCTGCAATAGCTGAATGGCCTATTGTTTGAAGGCTTGACAAATGGTGACCATTTCGAATGAAAATTTACATGATTCAATAAAACTAACTTCATTAAAAAAAGTATTATAATTTCATATCTATAACGGACTTGGCTTGTAACAGAACTTATGGCAGGAATAATTATATACTCATACAGAATGAAAAAATCTATATAAACTTCGAAAGTGACAATACATCAGCAACTTTTGGCGTTCAGGAAACGTTTTCTAAGCCATAAACCTTATATTATTTTTTTCAATATGTTATCTTGAACTTATGTTACGAAATATATGTTATGTTAATAAATATGCTTTTGCTTTTATTTTAAAAAATCTTTGTTTTTCTAAAGAAGAAATAATGCGTTATCATAGCCGATGCTTACCATAAAAGGGATCAAAAAAATTTTTGCCATTCTTGGGTTAAAATTACAAGTTTCACATTTTTCTTTCCTTTTGGACCTTTCTAACTAAATCAGGATAAGTCCCATTAAGTACTAAACTTTTGACTTCCATCGAAAATGTACACTGTCGCTGTCCAGACTGCTCAACTTTTCTAAGCAGCACGGTAGGGGTAGAAGGGAGTAAAGCAGGCACGAGCCCTTGTTAAGAAGCTAGATGCATATGAGCCGGCTAATGCAAATACGCACATCACGGCTATCCGACAAGATACCTCAGTTCATAGTAAAAATAACAAAAAATTGTCTTTTCTTGACACTTCTGTAAAGGGCTTGGCTGAGCTCCTTCTCCTATTTGTGGTGTGTGCCTTGATGTTGTTTCACAACACCTACAGTGTTAAGGTGACTCTGAACAGCTAATAGTTTTTTTTTATTAATATATTTTTTATGGCAGAAATACACTCTTTACTGCTTCATGCACGTAAATTCGAACCTACGCACTGCCGAATAATAGTCTCGCACCAATCCATTCGGCTACGACGGCAATTTAATTTCTGTTATGAGAATATTATCAAACACTTGAACACCGAGTTTTATATGCACCTCAATGGACTGCCAAATAATGCG
>JAYXIM010008878.1:0-15407 GCA_037575425.1 Anastrepha fraterculus | reverse complement strand
GGAAATGTAAATATCAGGTCAGTCCATAAGTTTGTGCGTTTTTAAAGGTGGTTTTAAAAATAATAAAAAAGATGTGTAAGTTATTTATTAAACAATAATATATTTTCCTTGATTATTTACAATGCCTTCCCAATAGTACGGGATCCGGCTGCAGATTTGGTGTGTCATCGAGTACATGCTGAAATCCACATTTTTACCCACATTTATGATTAGGAGAATAAAAATTCACCAAGTTGCCAGTAGAAATGTGGCCGAAAGTATTTTTAATTAAATTATTGTTAATTGATTTTGCGGGAAAAATTTCATTAACCAAGTTTTGAGATAAAATATCGTTCGGTTTACTGCAATAGGTGTAAAGACTTAAAAAAACCGTAGTTGCCGTTGCGCGCTTGGCCGCACCTCTCCGCAGCCAGGTATAAACAGGTATGATTTCGATATATTTATACATCCATAACGTATATTGATCTGTTATAGATCAAAATATAGCTAATTTTTTCTCATTATTATGATATATGGCAACCTAATTAAATCTGGCCGCAAGTTAGGGTTGCCAGCAGTTAAAGATGGGAAAAATTGAAGGTTGAGTGAGAGGAAGCTAGCGCGTAACATCACTAGTCTAACAAGGATAGCGACATTTTAAGGCTATTGCGCATGCGTCAGATGTTGGTGTTCTCAATCACCAGTTCAAACAATAGCAAGATCGACCAAAGAAATAAATACTCCAAAAGAATAATCATTCTTTCAAAACTACAAATTTTGTAAATACAACAAAAAATTAATATTGGTCAAAAGTAAAGCCAAGGTTACTATGTAAAAAAAAAATTAGAAAAGAGGTTGACCCACACACACATCCACACATCCACATTTTTAATTTTTTTTAACGGGAAGTTAAAAATTCTATTGTGCAAGTACTGTATGAAATAATTTTTGATTTTATTCAAGAAATCAATTATTTGGTACATATAGATTAAACATTCTAGTATATGGAAAATTAAAAAAATATATCTTGTAATTCCGTGACTTATTTTTAAAAATCTGAATCACCGGAGCTTTCATTTATACTATCATCGCTGCTATCACTTTCATCGCTGCAAATATCAGAATTGCCGTCATTATTGGAGGACTTGTTTGCAGAATCACACAGCACACTCTCCACTTGCGTTGGAGTTGAGTCTCCCAAGAACCATGTAGGTTTTAAGAAACCATTTGATACCAGCCAACCATTATTTTCCGCGCTGAACTTGATACAATTTGGCTCAGTAGCATTTAGCCACATCGAATTAACAAAGATCGTCCGTAATAATTTTTGTTTCAAGGATTTCCAGCATGGTGGAGTATGAGTTGAGTCGAAACCTTTAATTCTTTTCATAAATTTTTCATTATTTTGTTTTGAAGCGTACATTTTGTTAAATAATAAAAATCTTGCGGCATTCACACTTTGGCACTTTGGAAGTCCATACATAAGGCACGTAAACTCTTGAACTGTATCAATTTTTGCTTCTTCAAAGATGTCATTAGGATTCGTCAAAGACGCGAAAACTTCTTGAATATGTGGTTGCTTCATAAATATTTTAAAGGGCCGAGTTTTCCCTTTGTTAAAGAATGCAGCCGTATAGTCGCAACCCGTATACGCGTGAAAAGCAGGAAGAGCAATAGAATTTTTAACTTCCCGTTAAAAAAAATTAAAAATGTGGATGTGTGGATGTGTGTGTGGGTCAACCTCTTTTCTAATTTTTTTTTTTACATAGTAACCTTGGCTTTACTTTTGACCAATATTAATTTTTTGTTGTATTTACAAAATTTGTAGTTTTGAAAGAATGATTATTCTTTTGGAGTATTTATTTCTTTGGTCGATCTTGCTATTGTTTGAACTGGTGATTGAGAACACCAACATCTGACGCATGCGCAATAGCCTTAAAATGTCGCTATCCTTGTTAGACTAGTGATGTTACGCGCTAGCTTCCTCTCACTCAACCTTCAATTTTTCCCATCTTTAACTGCTGGCAACCCTAACTTGCGGCCAGATTTAATTAGGTTGCCATATATCATAATAATGAGAAAAAAATTAGCTATATTTTGATCTATAATAGATCAATATACGTTATGGATGTATAAATATATCGAAATCATACCTGTTTATACCTGGCTGCGGAGAGGTGCGGCCAAGCGCGCAACGGCAACTACGGTTTTTTAAGTCTTTACACCTATTGCAGTAAACCGAACGATATTTTATCTCAAAACTTGGCTAATGAAATTTTTCCCGCAAAATCAATTAACAATAATTTAATTAAAAATACTTTCGGCCACATTTCTACTGGCAACTTGGTGAATTTTTATTCTCCTAATCATAAATGTGGGTAAAAATGTGGATTTCAGCATGTACTCGATGACACACCAAATCTGCAGCCGGATCTTAGACTACAACGTTTAGGCAAATTTTTAATTCCCTGCTCAAAAAACTTTTTGTCCTTGGAGCCAAAATACGCTTCGATATCCCTTTTTATAACTTCTTTGGAGGAGTAGTTCTTGTTACTCATATGGGATTGAAGTCCACGGAAAAGCAGTTATTGTCTGGTTTGGTTCCAGAAGCTCATATTAAACAATAACGGCCATATCCCACCAAATAGACAGGAGAATCTTCTTGGGGTGAAGGCCATCTCTAGGGGTCAGTTCTGGTGTTTCATCTTTATCTAACCATAGACGTTTGCGAATAGGATTATTGTAAAGGACCCATTTTTCATCACCAGTGGTTCAAAAAACTTTCATTTTCAAGTCGTTGCAGCGGCTGAGAACACACATTCACTCTCTACTGACGGTTAACGACGGAAAGTCTATGCGGAACCCACTTTCCCAGCTTTGAAACCTTTCCCAACTGTACCAGGTGGCTGTGAACTGTTCCATGCGATGAATTTAACCTCTGAGCTATCATATCGACTGTCAAATTTGGCTCAGCTTCCATGAGTTCGAGCAAGACCTCGGAGTTAATGACTTCAGGGCGATCGGCGCGCGGGGCATCCTCCACGTCGCAGCTACCACTTCGGAATTTTGAAAACCACTTTTGCGCAGTCCTTACACTCGCGGTATCCTCTCCGTGAACAGTATTTATTTCTGCAGCAGCAGTTCTTGCATTTTTATCACTTTTATAAAAAAAAATACAAAATATGCGACTGATACGCGTTCGAAGATTCCATTTTATTTTTTAACAACACGTGCTTCTATCTATCTATTACTCCGACAGCCAAACGGCTATTAGGGCGTTAGGCTTGTTTTTGTGAGTTCGAAACTAATCGGAAATGCCTGACTTCTCTCTCTCGATTGCATCCGAATACTTCCATATTAGGCTCATTTGAGTTTCCGCTCACAGCGGCATAGAGGGAAACTGCTGGGCTAATAAGCTGGCTAAACCGAGGATCCTGGAGATGGTTTCATTGCAAAACGGGAGGATTAGAGTTCCCTTGAGAACCTGAGGGAAAGATGGGCCACGCGATAAATGTGCAAAGTCGCGAATTCCTTCTGGCCACGGGTACATCGAGGACGCTCGAGGGAACTTCTAAGGCTAACAAAGCCACACCTCTCGAATTTGGTAGGTATCCTTACCGGACATATACTTTTATATGCAGGCAAACTGCAAGGCCAACGAAGTGAATGAATAGCAAATCTAGTGAAACGTTTTTGAACCTTCTCAGCTCTTAAAGATGAACCCATATAGAATTGATCTCAAATAATGCTGCAATATTCGAGGTTTCATCTCACAAGAGAAAAATACAAATTCCTCAGCGTAGAAATATCCTGGAACTCCCTTGAATTCCTTATTACAAAGCCAATCATAGATCTCGACATGGCAATCATAAAGTCTATACGCTTAGTAAACGACATTTTTGATGTAAATATGACCCCCAAGTCTTTCTTTTCATAAATTTTTTTGAGGGTGGTAGTGGCCAACTTGTAATCGAAATCAAACGTAACTTTTCGTCTACTGAATGACATGTGCTGGCATTTACCAGCATTAAGAGTTAAGGAGTTATCATCACACCAAGCTTCCAATCTTGTTAAGTCTTCTTGAAGTCTTATGCAGTCAGTTAAGTCTTCTATCCGACTGTAAATTTTCAGATCATGTGCATACATCAGATGACGTGATGTCCCAAAAACGTCTGGAATGTCATTAACAAACATTAAGAACAATAGTGGCCCAAGATGGCTACCTTGAGGTACGTCTGAGGTAACTTTGATGGCATCAGATTTTATGTTATTTTTACGAACGAATTGAGTTCTATCTGTTAGATAAGATGCGAGCCCTTTAGTAAGCTAGGATGAAGACCAATTGAACCCAGCTTTTTAAGTAGGATACTATGGCTGACTCTATCGAACGTTTTGGAAAAATCGGTGAATATGACATCGCATTGTTGGCCTGTTTCAAATTGGTTTAAGACATAATTTGCAAATAACCCTAAATTCGTAACAGTAGATCTACCCTTAATATAGCCGTGCTGATTAGGCGATATGAGATTTGAAATGTGGGTAAGACTCCGTCAGAAAATATGAGATTTGCAAGTGGTCTTTCGATTTCTTTGAAACTTTGGGAAATATTAGTTCTAGGTAAGATACATTCAAGCCTAAAAGGATTTTGAAAAATTTTCAAAATTGAGTCATCTACGCCATGTTGAATATCGGGACCGTGTTTTTCAAAAATCAATATTTCTTGAACCGGTGGATGGGTTTCAATGCAATTTACAGACAATATAGAAACAAATAAGTAGTTTAAATTAGTATTATGTAAAAAAAAATTTCGAAATTTTGACCAAAAAAAAGTCAAAAAATTTTTTTGAATCAATTTTTAGTTGATTTGGCCACTTTTTTAGATTTTCTGTTATACACGTAACGATTCCTTATGATTTAACCTTTATTTTGAAAAAAAAATTTTATGGTGTCTATAATAGTTCTCGAGATATTGCGATTTTAGTGGAAGCGCGCACGCACTTTCGCGTACGCACGCACGGTTCGCGCTGCGTTATGTGTTCCTGTATGAAGTGACTGGAGCAGACTGCTGCAGGTCTGTGCGCGTTTTTCTACTCCTGCGCTGCGTAACCGCGAACTTCACGGTGTTCGCTTCCACTAAAATCGCAATATCTCGAGAACTATTATAGACACCATAAAATTTTTTTTTCAAAATAAAGGTTAAATCATAAGGAATCGTTACGTGTATAACAGAAAATCTAAAAAAGTGGCCAAATCAACTAAAAATTGATTCAAAAAAATTTTTTGACTTTTTTTTGGTCAAAATTTCGAAATTTTTTTTTTACATAATACTAATTTAAACTACTTATTTGTTTCTATATTGTCTGTAAATTGCATTGAAATCCATCCACCGGTTCAAGAAATATTGATTTTTGAAAAACACGGTCCCGATATTCAACATGGCGTAGATGACTCAATTTTGAAAATTTTTCAAAATCCTTTTAGGCTTGAATGTATCTTACCTAGAACTAATATTTCCCAAAGTTTCAAAGAAATCGAAAGACCACTTGCAAATCTCATATTTTCTGACGGAGTCTTACCCATGTGAAAGAAAATCAAATCATGAACTAGCTTTTTAAAGAGTTTGGGTATGCAAAAGATTTTGCAAATAGGGCGATAATTTTGGACTTCCGACTTGCTTCCAGACTTATGTATCGGTATGATAAACGATTTTTTCCAATTACGTAAAAACTCACCATAAGCTAGTGATTGCGGGCTTATACGTTGAAGCGGTTCATGCGAACGTAATAAGTCTTCCTTTAAATGGTGGTCATCCTCAAAACCCAAGCTCATTTTTTCTTTTAATATAAGTAAAATATATAAAATAAGCTGCGATGTTGGAGATGGTATATATTCTCACAGACTTAAAATTGAGAAACCTGTGCGTCTCCCTAATACCAGCAGTGTCTTCCAGGCGGAAGTACTAGCAATTGAGGAAGCTTGTTAGCTACTAATCGCAGATTTCTCTTTAAAGGGCAATATTGCTTTTCTTTCGGATAGCCAAGCTGCAATCCAGGCACTGAGTTCGGCTACATCAACCTCTAAAGTGGTGGAACAAAGCAGAAATAGCCTCACCATCTTGAGCGAAAACCATAAAGTTATCTTAATCTAGGTCCCGGGACAGCGAAGCATTGAAAGTAATGAAAAAGCAGATGAACTAGCAAGAAGGGGATCTGCCATGAATAACGTTCTTGCAGAATCGGTATTCACAGCATTAGGTGCAGTCAAGAATGCAATTTCCCTAATAATACCTCCGAAACGCAGATTGTAGATGGAGAGACCAGACGAAACGCAAAATCAGCAGAACGTTATGGCCCACCTACAACCTCAAGCAATCGTCGGCATTAATAAGCTTGAAACGACGGGACGCCTGGAGACTAACGGCAGTCATAACTGGCTTTTGGTCTGTGGGAGAACAAGCAGCCAAAATGGGTATACCTCACAATACATACTATCACAGTTGTAAACCACCGGAGACCAACCATTTCCTCTGCGAATGCCCTCCCCTATGGAAGGACAGAATGTTGACCCTGGGCAAATCTCTGTACGGGAGTCTTGAACAGCTATCTGGATTAGATGTAAACAACCTTATAAGGCTCTTAAACCGCACAGACTGGATATAGGTAGTCATGCTGTAAATAAATGTTAAACAAGTTGCTAACGATGATGTGGCAACAAAATGGTGCGGAAGCGCTAGTTAGATTCTGGAAGAATCACCACTTTAACCAACCAATCAATCTGCACTTTGTTACATAGAAATTTAATGAGGTATAAACGCACCAACATTTCTGCTAGAAACTCTAATTACAAGCCGTGGAAAAGAAATGTGATGCAAAGTTTGTGGAATTTTTCAAAATTTTCCATAGAGTTTGAAACTTAGGTTCACAAGGATTTCGTTAGACAATGAGCTATCTATATATATAAAAAATAATGGGCATATAAAAAAAATTAAAAATAGTCAAATCAGGTGTTGCTTCGCCCAGCTGTTTCTACCAATTTAATTCAAGAAATTTTCTGCTTCGCTTGATCAGCCTAATGTACGTATGTATATATGGTACATACATAAATATACACATATGGTAAGCAACTAAATAGTTCCCTGGCAAGACATTACTCTTACCTGACAGGTAGGTTTGAGCGTTCTTCCTCCACTGCTTTTAACCATTATGAAACCTTCTCTGTTCGGTTCTAAGATTTCTCCAATTTTCTTTGCTTACTTAGGTACATAAATGCAACATTTCGTCCAGGGATGCGCTTATTTACTACGGCTTTTCTCAACTACTGCACTCCTGCTGAACTACAAAAGTGGTAAATTATAAATAAATATGCAGCGCTGCGTCAAAGTAAAGTACTCACTCACTCTTCCTGTTTTTGTTTCATATTTGTATATTTAATATTTGCAATTATTTTCTCTTTCTTCCTCTCTTCATCCCGGTATACAGCTGCACTGGTATCAAGTGATTTGTGGCTTGCGGGTGTTGCTGACGTTGTGTGGCATCAATGATAAAGTGCAAAGTGCAGAACTGTCAAAATGGTTTGCCGCTCACTGAACAATTCATATGTTTCATCCGTTTTATGCGCTTCTCAAATGAAAGGATTTATGGATAAGGTGCAAGTGGAGTAAATTCTAAGAAAGCGATTTGCGAAAATGTAAAAGAAAATTAAATTACAATAGAATAGGAAGAACTAATTTTTGGTATTCGCAAATGGTTCAAGGCTTGATGAATGCAAAATTCTCATAAAAAATTGGTAGCTTGGGAGAAATTGCGTGCAGACACGATAGCAGAAAGAAGCTACCACCTCAATCAAGAAGTTCGTGGAATAAGCGCCAGGTGACGCTCTAAGTCAACTGATATGAGTTATATTTTTTTGGTTTTTTTTTCTTTTTGTTAGGTTGCCTCCTACCCGGTCATCGGCATCCCCCAGACAGTTGCTAAATGGGAACTGCACAAATTATTTCTCAGGAAGGCGCAGAAAAGATGGAGCTCCATTTCTTCAAGTGCTATTTCAAAAGCCCTTTGGCCCCAATACGATATACGAAAGACTTAGAAGGTGCTTTGGACTCCTCGTCATTCAATTTCCAAATTCGTAGCTGTGTTTACCGGTCATTGAACGATCGACACACACACGGAAAAGCTATGGTTATCATTTAACCCCTATTGCAGAAGCTGTGGGGACCTTTCAGAGAAGGAGACTGTAGAGCACTTTCTTTGTAAGTGTCTGGGTTTGGCAGCTAGACGATTAAGGTCACTGGGCGCTCTTTTCTTCGATAGTGCAGTGCGCCAACCTAAATCCAATCAATCGCCTCCACTACATCAACAGCTCTGGCTGGCTGTAGATATCTGCCTGTTGGAGGTCTCATAATGGGATCAAAACGGCGCTTTAGTGCTACTTGAGAAGTGCCAGACCGGCACTTCAACCATTTCACCTACCTACCTACTAAGGTTGCCTTATCTGTGATTAACATTCCCACCAAAATTTTATAGCCATTGCTTGACATTTGCAAAAGTTATGCCGTCTTGAGTAAATCTACCTATGCAGGTGTTTTCGTTTACAGTTTAACAAATGGATTTGAATTTGCTAACTCGACTTTGCATTAAAAATGGGCTCAATGGTATGAGAACCTCAGAAATTGTGGGAACATTTTTCGGTAATGGTGCTCTGAAGAAAACAACCGATTGCAAGGGGCATAAACGCTTTAGCAGCGTCGACAGGGAAAACTGATGAAAACATAAAATGAAAAAAGTTAAGCAAATGGATAATCAGAGAGCTAGCCAAGGACTTGGACATTACTTATAGATCCATTTAGGAGATTGCAGTTAATGATTTGGGTTTACGCCGTGTTGCTGCAAAGTTGGTCCCAAAGGAGCTGAATTTCGTGCAAAGACGTGATTTCCAAGGCTGAATCCGACCCAACATTCCTCAAACGCATCACTGCTGGAAACGAGACCTGGGTATATGACTACGACACGCAATCCAGACATCAAGCGAGTGATTGGAGAGAACAAACTGTAGTGATAGGAGAACATGTTTTGTTTGTCTGCCCCCGATTTGATTTCGAAAGGGAGGAGTTAAGAATTGGGGTAGGAAAACCTATTACAGTTCTTAACCTAGCGGATATAATTCTTGACTCGCCAGAAAACTGGTCCCGTGTCTGACGTCCGGTCAATGTTGCTCTGAACAACAGCCGAAATCTGCATGAATCGGCAATTGGGCGCTCCTCCTCCCGCGAAGTGATACTTAACGGTTGTCCCGTGATGGGAGGGAAACGCAGCTGGGGTGAGTTTTTAGCAGATGAGCCGAAATGCAAGTCTCACACTTTCTGGCTTTCAATGCTTGTTCCAGCTGAACAAAAACCAAACAAAAAAAAAAGTTTTAAGCAGACTCCGAATGGCAGAGGTTTCCTAATGAGGAGTTTTTTCATGACAGAAATACACTCGGAGGTTTGCTATTATCTGTCGAGGGGCAATTGCTATTAGAAAAAACTTTGTACATCATTTTGCTGTTTCATGCACGGATATTCGAACCTAGCCACTCCCGAATGGTAGTCATGCACCAACCCATTAGATTAGCTTAGATTAGATTAGATTTGTTGGAGGTGGGACAAGTCCAAGCACTCAGTCAGGAGACCATTGTACTACACCCGGTTAGATTTCAGTAGAAAGAATAAAGATAGGAAAGATAAAAAGTGGGTGGTAAGACGGATAAGCTAGTTTGAGGTCACTCTTACACAAATCTCTTGGATTCCTTCAAGAATTTTAAGAGATCTGGAAGGGGAAGAGTATGAACTTTACCTATACTCAGTACAGCGGAACCCTATATCCTAAGTCTGGCTCTGGAAAACGCTGGACGGCTACAGAGCAAAAGCTGTGCAGTATCGTCATACTCAAAATAGGATAGGCATATCGGGCTATCTCCGATCCCCATGACAACCATATGCTGACCACAGATGTTGGCCACTGTGATTACACCCACCATCGGTCGCTGTTTTCCTGTTTGGTTCTTTCACAAAGCACTTGGCTCCTCTGCACAAGTTCAACCCAGACCAATGCCCTCCATGTGTAGACCTCATGAAGTTGTCAATCCATAGTTGAATCGATGCGGAAGTGACACCTAGAAAGGGTTCAGGGCCTAGTGACATACTTGCAAAGCCTTCATTAGCCAGTTTATCAGCTAACTCGTTCCCTGTAATACCACAATGTCCAGGCGATTTTGTTACTTCATTGCAATTTTTTTATTTGTAATATTTTTTTTTTTTTTTTGTAACAACTTCCTCAACTGTAGTGAGCAAAGCTAAGCATGCTGAATGGAGCACCTTTGAAAAAACTGGCTAAGAGCTGCAATGCGAGCATATAGTGTGTACTATATGCATGTGTGTATGCGACCTGCTCCCAGAAGGTTGAACTCACTTATGCGTAAGGCAGTCTACAGCAGTTCTACAACAGTATTACAAACAATTTTTGGGGTCGCTTGCCTCGAGTAGTAACAACTTCGTTGTGTTTTGCAACACTGTTCAGTTTTGTCCTACATTCACCGACTAACTTTGAAGATCAGCGTTGGCTAGCAAGGGCTTTCAGTGCAGCTTGACTGTCACTACAAATTCCAATACTGCTACCCCGCCACTTTTTCTCAATTAGCCAGTACGCCACATTCAAGATGGCATAGACTTCCGTAAGGAGTACCGTGGCCATCTGTCCTGTAGCATAGTTCACCAACCCATACGGCTACGGCGACGTTTTATATACGAAGCAGGATAAAGATGTGCATCTTTTTGCTTTCTTCAGAATGAAGGAAACCATCTTTTTTCTTTGGGCACTTATCGGGTTTGCCTTTTTTTGATGGCATTACTAGCGTATGTACGTATTAGAATCGGATTGAAAGTTTCGAAAACAGCGTACAGTTTATTCGTTTTTTGAATTTTACCTGTTGAAAGTTCTAAGAGCTTTCTGCTACAGTAGACCGAGTTTTATTGTGCCATCATTTCTCTGATACATAAAAGAATACGCGCACATATGATTTGAGTTTGAATTGAGCTGTATTTTGAATCTAACAAAAATTCATGTACACAAGCATTTTGACGAAAGTACTTATGTGCATATGTATGTGTAGCCACTCACTTCTGAACGCACAGTCAAACGCGTGCTAATAATGGAAATGTTATTTACGTACGTTTTCATGCGTTTTTCAGCTTCAAAGTTGCATTTTCATTTAAAAAACAAAAAAAAAACTGAAACAAACACTTCAACTTACTTTGAGCTGGAAATACTCAAACGCTGCTGCACTAACGCGTGCCGCCACTACTAACTTGATTTGCTTGGCAACATATTTATGCCTTTGGTCTGCTACAAAAACTGCATGCACGCATACACACAAACATACAAAATGTGTTTTACTTGGCTTAACCCCTCTACATTCGTGTAAGCCACTTAAGAGCAAGGGCACACACACACACATACACTGGCATGCACATGCACGATAAGCACCGAAAAATTCGTTGAATTTTTAAGAGTTGTTGCACACTATAGTATTTTGTTGTTGTTATTTTTATATTTGATTCCGTTTGGCTTTATTTTCTACAATTGCACCATTCCTATGAATTCTTTTGTGTTTTTCATTGCTTTGGCTTTGCGTAAAACCACTTCTGGATGCTTTCAATTCCATGACGGCAGCAGCATCAGCAACCAGCCTCTGCAAGGGAAAATAGTGCATATGGATTGAAGGCAGTGTGAGAACAAAGACAAGGTCACCTACCATTGCCTGGCGGGCTGCCATGCCACTGCACTCCAGAACTCACTCAGCCAAGCACATTCACTGGCTCACTGGCTCACTCTTCACTCATTCAGCTGCTCACTCATGCGAATGTCGAGAATGCATCAAGTCACTGCGGCATTATTTTGCAATGAGCGTTGGGTGCACGTTTTTTTTTTCAACAAATGTTGTTGTTGTATTGCTGCTGCATCGCAAATATTTACTACTCGAGGCAAGCGACCCCAAAATTTGTTTGTAATACTGTTGTAGAACTGCTGTAGACTGCCTTACGCATAAGTGCGTTCAACCTTCTGGGAGTAAGTCTCATACACACATGCATACATACATACACATGCATATGGCACACACTATATGTTCGCATTGCAGCTCTTAGCCAGTTTTTCAAAGGTGCTCCATTCAGCATGCTTAGCTCTGCTCACTACAGTTGAGGAAGTTGTTCAAAAAAAAAAAACTATTAAAAATAAAAAAATTGCAATGAAGTAACAAAATCGCTCATTTTCATGGCAACAGGCAGGGTGCTGGAATTTGCCTTGAATGTGATTTTCTTTTAAGTTGCTCGTTTTAATGTTGCTTCTTTCGAATATGATTTAATTTTATTTTCTAAAAGAGTTTCCTCAAGCGGTAGCTGTTTTTTCACTCATCTGGAACTTTATTTTGTATTCGCTACGGCAAAAAAAGCATCTATACCGATGTTATAGCGATACAACTATAGGTAGGTGAAAGTGGCAGTCGGCCTTTAAATCAACTCACTTAGACCGTTACCGATCCATTGTGAGACCACAGTTGAAACTGTTTGATTTAAGGGCAAACCCAGTGATCTGGTTGACACTCACTATATCCCTAAGGTCATTAGTATCATTCAAGAACGATGAGCCAAATCATCTAAAACTAGCGGCATGCCGCGCAGGGCAGTGACAAGGATGATGCCTGATGACTCTTCCTCATTCTTACAGCTTCTGCATTAGTTGAAATGAGGTACGTTGAATCTTTGAGCATGTCGACCTAGGAAACAGTGGCCTGTGATCAAAGAAAATTGCACAAAGACCGATTGAGTGACCTGTGAGCGCCTAACGCTCCATTCAAGCTAAATTCTATCTGCAGCGGTTTAATGCAGATTATCAACCCATCTCGTGTTGGCTGAGGTGCTAATGCTACTTGTAGCTCACAGTTTGTACTTTAAGGATGATATACCTACAATCATCATATCAAGATTGAGGCGGGTGGTAGTGCCCTCTCTTACTAATTCGTTTACTTTAAAATTCCTCGTTTGCCACTATAACTTGGCAACTACAGGGTGGGCCATGTAAAATTTGCGTTTTGAATCGGATATAAAGAAAAAACGAATCAATACTTTTTCAAACGTTTTTTTTATTTTGAAGATTGAAAATTGTCATTTATGAATGAAAAATAATATCGTTCAAATGACTGCCAGGACTAGCTTTACAGTAGGCCATTCGATCAACCCAATTTTTAAGCTCATTTTCGATTGTTTGGGCTCCAATTTCATGAATGGCAACTTCGATTTCGTGTTTTAAAGCATCAATCGTCTCTGGGTGGTTTGCATAGAAGTTTTCCTTAACGGCTCTCCACAAAAAATAGTCCTACGGGCTTAAATCACAGCTCCGAGGCGGCCAATTGATATCGGAAGATAATCGAGATGTGCTTTGTAACTCAACGGAAAACCATCCCAAATTAATTGACGTGCATAATAAATATGGTATCTTGAAGAAAAAGCCAATCGAGATTGCTAATTATAAAGCAAATATGTCTGGCACAGACAGATGTGATCATATTATTCCTCACCTAAAAAATATATCCATTGGTTGGGTAATGAAACTATGTAGCTGCAAATTCGTATTGATTTTTGCCAATTTTTTTTACCCTAGCGGTCTTGTGAATTTTCTCCATAACGAAAAATTTCTGCATTCGTTATATGGAAGAAAATGATAACACGGACAACAAAAAGAGTTAATATTAAAATACTAATATTTATTGGGCTAGAAAACTGGAACTCATTGGAAATTTGGAAATTTTAATGAAAATTTGTTGATTTTTATAAAAAAACCTCGTAGGGTTGGAACTACAAGTCAGAACGATTAATTTGTGATTAGTTACGATCTTTAGGGAATCCCTGTCTTCAGGGTATATTCCTAATTTATGGAGGAAGTTCAGGGTGATCTTTATTCCCAAAGCAGGAGAACCGGCCATAACACTGAGAAAGATTTCAGACCAATTAGTCTCCCCTCGTTTTTACTAGAAAAAATTAGAGAGGCTGATTGATCTACATATCAAGAGTACCGAGAACTTGAGATAGGCATAACACACTTACCAGAAGGGTAAGTCTGTATAAACAGCGCTGCACGAAGTTGTTGAAACAACAGAAAAATCTCTTAAAAATAAGGAATTTACTATCGCAGATTCTCTGGATATCGAAGGAGCGTTCAACAAAGTTGATGCGAAATCGATAAATTCAGCGTTAACGAACATAAGTACGAACGAAAAGATTATTCGATGGATAGGCAATATACTCTATGATCTAACAGAGTAATCACCGCAAACTCAGGCATCACTAGTCTAGAAAGAACAGTTACCACAGTAACCCCACAGGGATTTTATCGCGCTGTTACTGTGAAACCTAGTCTTAAGGAATTGCTTATTACCATGAGCAAGAAAAGGATCAAGATAGTTGCTTATGCGGACAATGTAGTCATCCTGATGACTGGGACATTTTTCCCGACTATCAGTGGGCTCATGCAGTCAGCGTTAAGGGAACTCTCCAAGTGGGCGACCACAAACGGTCTAATGGTTAATCCAGCCAAGAACTCGGTCTGTTCACTAGAAGATATAACGTACCGAGTTTTCAGTTACCATCTATAGCCAAGTACCTTGGCATAAATCGGGGAATCCAAACATTTCTTGGAAAAGGAACACCGAGGAAAGGATGAAGAAATCTTTCAATGCCTTCTTTATCTCTAAGCGGACATTTTGCAAAAAAATGGTGCCTGAAACCGTATATCAACCACTGGGCGTACAATGCTATCATCAGACCCATTTCGACTTATGGAGCTTTCGTGTTAGGCGGTCTCATAAAAGTCCAACGATTAGATTGTGTAGCAATAACAGGTGCGCTCCGATCGACGCCTCAGGCGACGCTGGAAGTGGTCCTATATATTCCACCTATTGATATATATGTTAAATAGATATATGCAATCTCTGCTTACAGGATTAAATCAGAAAACACACACGGTCATGCATTAGTCCTACTATCTGTGGAACACTTGCAAGATGCATCGAAAACAGACTATTTGGTTCCCAAAATAGATCTGAAAAGAGAGTATGAAATACGAATAGAGACAGAAAGACAAAAAGAATTGGCAGACCAGAGTCATATCAGATGATAGTGGTCACCGTATTTATACCGACGGCTCAAAGATGGACAATGTCACGAGAACAAGAGTTTACTCGGAATAACTATCCCTAAATTGCTCCTTTAGACTCCCAGACTGATGTAGCGTCTTCCAAGCTGAGATCTACGCTATAGACTAAGCAGCAAAAACGATAAGACTGGTGGACTTACCTCCGGCAAACCTTACCATTTATGTTGATAGTCAAGCAGCGATCAC